>ML778684.1:1756674-1788816 GCA_009831015.1 Picea engelmannii
CTTACTCCACAAAGCGTCTTCCCGTGAGGGCTTTCACCATAAGGGGACCACTTTGGAGTTCATCCATCTTTACTTCTTATCAACCATGAGAATACAATAATGAGTCATATTTACATCAAACAATCTTGGTTCCATTACCCAAAACTTTGTGCTACAGGGCTTACTTCAAGGGTTGACATCAATGACAACCAACCTTAATCAACACACCTATGACAATGAAATTTATTCTATTTTACAAGCCTGTTGTCAATGGAAAAATGACATTATGGGAAAGGAGACAATCATCCACACTAATCACAAGCCTCTACAATTCATACAGACACAGGGGAAGCTACAAAACGATCACCATCATAAGTGGTCCACCTACCTACAATAGTTCCATATCAACATCAAGTATAAGACAGTGGGCACAAATTGTGTTGTTGATTTCCTTAGTCGACCTCCTGTGGTGACACTCACCACTGTTCTCCATTCTTATGGGAATGAGGAATCTGAGTAGCCCCAATTTTATCGACAAGATATGGACTTTGCCACCACCTATCAACTCTTGGGTACAGGTGCGAATGTCACTGATTTTCATATTCAGGATGGATTGTTATGCCATATGGGGCATCATTGTGTTCCTGCAAGCACGAATGCAAAGATGATCTGGGAGGCTCACTACAGTCTAATGGCAGGACATTTTGGCATGGAGAAAACTATGGTAGTTCTACAGAAACATTTTATTGGCCAAAACTTCGACAAGACATCAACAAGTAAATCAGATCTTGCACTTCTAGTGCCATTTCCAAGCCAACCATCAAGAATAAAGGATTATACACCGCTCTTCCTAATCCTGAGAGGCCTTTTGAATCCATCTCAATGGATAGCATGTCTGGCCTACCATCCACCAAGCAAGGAATGATTGAGTATTTGTGGTGGTTGATCGGTTTTCGAAGATGGCCATTCTCACAACCTGAAAGAAGAGCTTCACAGTGATAGATATTGTTAAGGTCTTCTTCGAAAGGGTCTGGGTCCATTTTAGGATACCACAAACCATCACCTTAGATTGGGATAGTTAGTTCCTCAACACATTTTGGTTGAGTCTCTGGTCACTGTTGGACACCAAGCTCACTAAATTCGTTTCTTTCCATCCTCAAACCGATGACCAGACATAGGTCATCAATCAAATGATTTTGCAGATCCTACACATGTACAACTCTAAGCATCCATGTACATGGGATGAGAGTCTTGCCTATGTTAAAAAAAACTGCAATAGGGGTCTCTGTAGATCCACCAGCCATAGCCCATTTCAAGTGGGGTTGAGATTCCAACCCTTGGGTCCCATTGATGTTTCACTACCTCTTGCAACCAAACAAGCATAATATTCCCATGTTCAGTCTGTGGCCAACAAAGCCACCAGATTCATTGAGAATATTCAACACATCTTCCCACAAATCCATCAGATTTTGTAAAAAGCCAATGCTAAGTACAAGTAGTGTCATGATCAACATCGAGTACCACACCAGTTTCATGTAGGAGACAAGGTTTGGTTACATTTGTAGAAAGAGTTCCTTACAGGTCCCTATCAGAAGCTCCACCCACTTCTCCATGGGCCTTACACTATCACCAAGGATGTGTGTAGCAATTCTTTTAACCTCAACACTCCACCCTTCCTTGGTTTGAACCCAATGTTCAATGTGGACCTCCTTCAACCATATTTTCCACCATTATTGGACACCTCAGAGATTGCAAAATAGTTGATACCAATAAATCTCAACCCTGACTACATGAAACATGCATCCACTGATCAAATAGTGGACACACATGTCATGGACACTTGCCAACAGAGGATCCATATTTATCGGGTTGTCAAAGAAGGGAAACTCCTACACCAAGGCAATTGGCTCACCCAGGGCCAAATTCAACAGCAGTTTCCTCACCTGATGGGGGAACTCAATGCAATGGAGACCATTTCTTCATAATGGGGGAGGAGTAATCTAGGTGGATATTGGTGGCCACCCACCTATTCCAACTGGATCCTCTTTATAGTTTTAGTTCAACACGTTCTCTTGTACTTCTTTGTAATTGTGGTTTCTACACTTCCAGGGTTGTTTGAAGCCCTACACATCTTCTAGGTGGATATTGATGGTTTCCCACCTAATCCAACTAACTTATTTTGGAAGTTTTCATGTCAGTACATCTTTATGTACTTCCAGGGTCGTTTTGGGTCCCTAAACAATGTTTTTTTTTATTTTTCCACAATCAAAATGTAGATGGAGTTAGAGTTTGATGGAATAATGTGTATTTCTCTAAAAGACCTTTCCAATGGGCTATCAAGCACCTAAAATAGAGGTCGTATGAAAAAGTTACGACCACGAGAATTTGAGGTACCAACTTACCCATCGGGGCCCACATAACTTTTGATGTTTCATCTCCTGGTGTTAGGATTTTGTATGTCTAGGGTTTTGACATTTATGAGTAATGTTAAAAATGTCTCTAGAGCCTCAATGCAATCATTCTTCTTATATGTATGCATGTAGAAGCCACATCTCTTCTTAGAGATAACTAGCACCATTCGAGCAAGTTGTTTTAGTTCTGTAGTTTTACAGTTTCAACCTATTTTATTTATTCAATAGAAGTTATTGTTCACTATATATCTGTTATTTTTCTCCATATATACGTGTTATTTTATTCATTCTTCTCATAAATCCGAATCAATACCTTTCCAATTCTGCAAAAATCACATCAATCAAAGCTCATATGCAAAAGTTATGCCTCCTACAAGTTGACCTATTGTGTTGAACACCATGGTACGAGAGGATGCCACATTAACCACCATTACTCACACATATGGGCCTAGCCACTTATGGAATTTTAAGAATATTATACAAGGTCCAAAACCTTATTGCAATTTAAGGGTTGAGGAAGTCAAAATCGTACCACTAGATGACTATCAAGATATGTTAAATATTGGGCCACTAGGAGGAGAGGGGGTTCTGTTATTTTCCATTGTATCTTCTTCCATAGTTGAGCATAATAGTTGAGAGTGGTATTTTGCGAGCATAACAATTGAGAGTGGTATTTTGTGAGCATAACAGAGGAGGAGAGATTCTATAGCAACCATACAAGCCACAATGTCAAAGGAAACTCCACAGAGAGTGCCTATTTTTTTCTACTTGCATTTGAAGAAAAGAGAGCAAAGCAACCTCACTTTCTGGATGAGTTTTCTCTCATATTTGGTTTGCCAGGTTATATATTGTGTTTATTTTTGGATAGTGTGTGTGTATTTATTTATGTTCTTTATTTTTCACATTTGAACTATTTCATACATTTTAAGTAGAAAACCAGTAATCAAAGAGTTTGAGATAAAAAGAAAATTAACCTCCACATTAAATATTTCAGTATTTTATTAGATTTGTTGTGAAAAAATGTTTAATGGAATATACATGGCACTTTAAGGATAAAAAATTCTCATAAAACCTTGTTACAACAACCCTCAACTTCAAAGGAACCTTTATCTCTTCCAACCTATTCTGAAGGTTTGTCCTAGGTACTATGTCAAAATATTTTCTAAAGTAAAAATAAAAACACAACCGATTGGTTTTTTTATTGCGACGCTCCTCCATAATGATCCTAAGAGTAACAAGGTGGTTCAAAGTTTAATGATACCTCCTAATCCTGGATTTGCCTTTATCTCTTTTTCCATGGTTTTCTAATCATGGGCTAATCTTCTTTTCCAAAATAATCCATACAACCTAGCTAAAATGGGGCTAATCATAATGTTCTTATAATTAGAGGGAATGTTTTTATCTCCACTTTTAAAAGATACAATGAGGATTTGCATCTAGGGTATAGGGAATCCCTACTTCACTGTTAAATTGAAGAGCTTGTGTATGCGAGGGATGATGATAGTCCCTATGAATTTAAATATTTCACCCTAGTAGCCTTCAATATCCTTATCTTTCTCATTTGTGAGCCGCTTAAATATCTTAAGATAAACATTCTAATCCTTTAAGATAATCACATTATTTTCTTTAGTTTTATGAATTGAAATTTACCTCCAAAATATCTTATTAAATACAACGAAATCACACTTTTTTAATATCATAAAATATTTATTAAAGAATATAGTATAAAAATTATATTAGATATAAATTCAATAATAATAATTCATTGGATAAAAAAAATATTATATTTAACAAATTTAACCTTTTAATAAATCATTATATTTAAGTACATGTTGAAGTCATACATAACACATATTACACTAATAAATAATTATAATACATATACTAATTATAATGAATATCATATTTTAAATGGATCAATATTCTAAAAATGCAGTGTGAGTGGGTTTAATGGTTAAGAACATGTGTTTCCTCTTTAAAGGTTACATTTTCAAATCCAAAGGGGAGTAGGATATGTATACCTTTATAGACTTTAGCAATCAAATATTTAAGTGGAAGGGGTCCCTTGTTCCACAAACAAGAAAGTCTCATACACCAATTTAATTTCTTTCTTGATTGTGACCTTAAAAAATAAGTTATTATTTTTATAAAAATTATTTTATTTTAAATAAAAACTTTTTTTTTTTAAAGAAAATATAATATAATTTTATAAATATATTTTATGAGGATGAAGAGAATTAATACTAAAAACATATATATTAACTCCCTTGCCGCTATATAAAGGTGGGGATAAGAATAATTAATATGCAAAACATATATAGTAAATTTCCTAATTTCATACACATATATATCACATTAAGCTACATATATAGTAAATTCCCTAATTTCATACACACAAATATCACATTAAGTTTCCTCACTCTTGTTCTTATACATATATATCACATTAAGTTTCCTCACTCTTGTTGTTATATGAGGAAGTTAATGTACAAAAACATATAATATATAAATATTTTGTATATCACCTTTCCCATTCTTTTTTGGAAAAATATACAATTTTAATATATCATTATATTTATATTGAATGTTCAAATTTCTCCACAAACATCATAAAGAGTACTAAGTTAAAGGAGATGAACAAAAAAATTATTAATAAATTCTATTTTGGATTATATTTTTTTTTGAGTAACAATACAACTATATTTATGTATTCCAATTTATGAATGGAATCACAATATTATTTGAATGGAATCACAATATTATTTGACCGATCATATTTTATATAATGAATAAAAACATATTATAAGTTAAAGGAGATGAACAAAGAATTTATTAATAAATTCTATTTTGGATTATATTTTTTTTGAGTAACAATACAACTATATTTATGTATTCCAATTTATGAATGGAATCACAATATTATTTGAATGGAATCACAATATTATTTGACCGATCATATTTTATATAATGAATAAAAACATATTATAAAAGTGTTTACTAACCACATTACATTTTTTTTTGGTCCAAATGAAGTGAAAAATTATTTTCTACACAATTGTTATGAGACTTTATGAATACTCTTTCTCATAACATATAACATAGGTTTAAATTTCAACATAAAATTGTTGAAACAAAACTTAAAAATTGTTTTAAATGTGGTTTTTCAAAAATGTTTTTTATGAGGTTAAGAATATGTGTTTCTTCTTAAGAGGTTACAAGTTCAAAGCTAGAGGGGGGTAGGGTATGTATACCTCAGTAGACTTTACCAGTCAAATCATTGGGCAGAGGGGGGTCTCTTCCCACAAACAAGGGAGTCTCATACACCAATTTAGTGTGGCTTGGCCGTGACCTTAAAAATAGATTATTATTATTATATTAAAATTATTTTTCATATTATTGATAAAATTTTACTCTGATAATTGAGTTTAATTTGGGTGGTTGGGATGAATGATTATTATCCTTTCCAAGTGGAATCAATTCTTATTAGTGATATGTTGAACTCATAATGAATATAGTGTTATCGTGTAATTGATCAACCTTAAAGAATCACAACACAATTATTATTAATTAACAATATATACAATAAACAATATATACAATACACAAAATGTAATGAGTACTAAATTTTAAAAGATAAAATATAGTTATCTATTATAAATTGTATATCAATTTATAAATTCTTATTTTATTTATTTTATATAAAATGTAATATTGTTAATTTTTTTCTTTTCTTAATGATTAAATAATACAATATAATTATTTATTATAAATATGCATTTGATATGTTTTGTAGATTATAACACACACATAATTCACTATTGATATTTAAATATAATAGAGGAAGGCCTAATAATGTAACTCTAGATAGTCTCCATGAATCTATAGAATCAATAGAAAAACTTGGAGAAGAGAAAGAAGTCAAAGTTCAAAGTGAATTACCAGCAATGCTTTAAAGTCAGTTAGTAGCAATGCTTGATAATAAATTTATATCCTTCGAAGATAATATTCGGATACAGGTAGACATAAACTATTAGGGTTTGAGACTCAACTATAGAAAATGGAGGCTAGATTACAAGAAATAGAAAAAAGAAACCAAGAACAAAAACAATCAAGGAAGGAAGAAGAGGTGGAAGAAAATAACAATCTTAGGGACAAGATTAAAGATCTAGAAGGCAAGCTAATTAACAATTTGGCCCTAAATAGTGTAGAATAGAAATTGGATATGAAAGCTATCGAAGAGGAAATGAATAAGCTCATATAGTTAGACCATGAGCGTAACAAAAGAGCCTTGAACCTCATAATTTTTGGTATTAAACAACAAAAATATGAGGGCAAATTAGCAATAGTCAAGGAGGAATTAAAAAATAAATCATAAATTGAAACAATTGGACTTATCGAAGAAAAAAGTTTGGGAAAAATAATTGAACATAATGATAGGTTGATTTCGGTTATGGTAAGCTCTAATGCCCATAAATATGACATAATTAGTAAAACTCCTAGCTTAAAAGGGTTTCAAATATTTATAAATGAAGACCTCATTCCATAAGATGAAGCTAAATTAAGGAAGGAGGTTCAAAAGGTAAAGGAATCTCTAAATGAAGGAAAATAAGCAGTAATTAGGAACCGAACATCTATTATTAGGGATAGAGACCAAAAGGATAACAATAAATGGCAATTTGAGACACTTTGAATCCTTTCTTGGAACTATCGAGGCTTTCCCTGGAACAAAGGGCCTATATTAATTTAGATCCCAAGTGAGATTGATATTATATTTCTGGTTGAAACTTGGGAGAATGAGGAATATAAGGTCCCTAACATAGACAGATTTATATTGTGGTCAATATGGAACAATAAATCCTCCCGTAGAGGGGTTGGAGGCATAAATTGTTACATAAGAATAAAAATTTACCCTCACATTCATATTCATAAAAAAATCCTCTCAATCAGATCATTTGGATGGATATTCTAGATATCAATGCTAAGAATACCTATATAGAAATTTGTTATTTTGCACCTATTATTTCTACCTTTTATACAAACAACAATCTAGATAAAAATTGTCCCTATAAAATCTTAGAACAAGATATTTATAGTCTAATAAATGAAGGTAGTATCCTCCTTCTATGAGTATTTAATGTTATAACTGCATCTATTCAAGCTATTATCTTAAGCAAAGATTTCAACCCTAATCCTCTATGACTAGATAAGGACCTTGTTTTAGCTAATAGATGTAACGGAAATTTGGAAGACTTGAACGAGAATTTATATGGTAATGAGATAATCAAGATTTACAGTTATAATGATCTAATCATTTTCAATGGTTTAATGAAGTGGCCGAAATCTAACCAAATGACTTGTATCAATGGGTTGGGTAGTAGTGTTGTGGACTATGTGATATCACATATCTCTGTATACAACCAAATAGTAAATTTTGACATTTTAAACGACCATAAGCTCAACTCTCATCATAAACCTTTAACCCTAACTCCACACTTTATCATGCAAAAAAAAACCTTGAAGATAACTCTGGTAACCAAAGGCATCTATTTTTTTATAAAAATAAAGATGATCTATTTTTAAAGGACTTAAACAGTGAAGTAAATCTTCTATCATATAAAAAAAATATTGAAGACATCTATCATAATTTTACAACAACCCTCTTTGCCTCCATAGAGAAATTATCTATTGAAGTGTAGAGTAAAAAAAAGAATAGAATTATCAACCCTTGGTATGATAATGAGTGTAAACTTACTAGAAAATCCCTTACAGATTCCTACAAGGAGTCTTTGAAATATGATAAGATTAGTAGATACAACTCACTACATAAATAAAAAGCAAGAGATTATTTTTCACCTTTCTAAGATAGATCCAAAGAAAATTTGGAGGAAAACTATGACTCGTAAAACTAAATAAAATGGTATGATTCCTCTAACAAACTGAAATTCGTACCTTAAAATATTTAATAATCACGTAATGTCCTAGACAAAATTCCAAAATTTTCTACATGAGATGATGTTTTTTCTATAGACGACATAAAGCATTGGGTTAATAGGCTTGCAAACGGGAAAGCTAAGGGAATTGAGGGCTACCAAGTTGAAATATTAAAAATTAGAGGGCCTATTATGGTCCCTCACATACAGAAGCTCTTCAATTTAGCAGTCAAGCAGGGCTTCCCTAAGTCTTGGACTCAAATCCTTATTGTACCTATTTTTAAAAGTAGGGATAAAAACAATCCCTCTAATTATAGGACTATTATGATTATCCCCATTTTTTCCAAACTATATGGAAGGATTTTGGAAAATAAGATAAGCATATGGCTAGAAAGCCACAGAAAAAGAGCTAAAGGTCAAGTTGGTTTTAGCGATTATCATTCAACTATGGACCACCTTATCACTCTTAGGATTATTTCAGAGGAGTGTCACAACAATAAATCCAATCTCCTTTTTTGTTTCATTGACTTTATGAAAGCTTTTGACACTGTTCCTAGGACCAAACTTTGGAATAAGTTAGAAGAGAAAAAAGTTCCCTCTAGGATGAGAGCTATTGTGGTAAGGTTGTATGAGAAAGTTGAATTGCCAATTTTAGGAGCATTGATGGTTGGTTATAATAAATCACTGAGGGTTGGTTAGGAGTCAAGCAAGTTTTTCCCCTATCCACTACCCATTTTGGCATTAAAATTGATAAGTTATAAGATTGTTTGGAAGCCACATGTTGTGTTGGACCAACTCTTTATAGTATAGTAATCATCCTTCTTCTCTATGTTGATGATGGTGTTCTTATGTAAAGGAATCCATATGACCTTAGTAATAAGCTTATAATCCTCAAGGACTGCTACTCTAGTATAGGTATGACTATGAACACTGACAAAACGAAGGTTATGATCATTAAATCCAACAAGATCACCTACAATTGTGTAAATGAAAACAATATCTTGGAGTAAGTGCCTTCGTGCAAGTATATTGGAATTGATATTCATCACAATATCAATTGGAACTATAGCATTGAGAAAAGGAGAAATAGAGGGTGGAAATCCTATTACGGGCTTGAAAATAATTCTAATTTTGCATACCTTTGGCTATGGGATAAGAAAAAATCCTCTTTGAGACTCATGTCACTTACATTATATTATATGGATTTGAATCTTGGGGATTCAATATCTCTCAAGAATCTTGGAGAAATATAGAGTAGATAAAAAATAATTTTATAACTTATAATCTCAAAATTAAGGGAAATACACCCTATCCTCTCCTCCTCATTGAATCTAGCCTTTCCCCCATTGAGAGAAAAACTATGATTAGGTAATTAATGTAAAATAATAATATAAACAACATGGATGAAAATAGGCTCCCCAAGATTGCTTCAGACTCTAGAAAAAATCACCAAAGGATCTTTTATCACAGGATTTGTAGTTGTGCAAAGCCCAACACAATATCACCGAATCTTGTGTAACTACATGAAATCCTACAACTGTCACCTTAGTAAAAAATCCCCTTGTTTTAGTGATGGAAGAGACCCAACACAAGGGAGGCTTCCCCGATGACCTCAAGGGATCAAAGTAGCAAGTTTTTTTGCCAAGCATATTGTCCCCTCTCTTCATCACCTATGTCCAGGTCTAGGTCAAGGAGAAATACGAGGTAATAAGATGATTTGAGTATATTCCCAGGAAAAGAACAATTACAACATCTATATAATGATTTCCAAGTGCAAAAATGAAAATAATACGTCCTCAAGACACTAGACAATGAGAGATTTTATGGCTTTTATAAAATCGCAATAGTTAACAATAGTACAACAACAATAGATAAATTGTAACAACAACAAAAAACTACATTTTAGAATTGCAAAAATTAACCATGAAAATTTAGCACTTACTCAATAAAACATTATCCAATTGTTAGATGCAATATATGGGTATGTTAGGCCACTATTAGATAAATGTATGTAGAAAATTAAAGTTAACATGGTTGTAGAAAAATTTTGCAACAACAACAAGTTTACTAGTTAATTAGATTAAGTTAGAGTTAGTAAAGTTAGTAGGAATCTTTAGATAATTAAATTTGAGAGTTTGTTGATCACTTTCACCACAAGAGAGAATAAATATTAGTTCCTTTGAGGGCTATGGAGTCTTTACAACCACAATAAAACTAACTTGGAACTTAATATTGATGTAACCAAGAGATAGGAATCAATATCTAAGGTGCTAACACATTATGTCCTTAGAGATTGAAACTCGAGGAGAGGGATTTTCTAGGGTGAACAGACTTTTGGGCCCCAGAAACCTTTTCTTCCTTTTTGTACCTTCACCTAGGTCAAGAATCAAGTGTCTAGGAATAAAATCCTAAAGTGCTAGAACTTTAGGGCTTTAGGAGTATAACCCTAGATAGAAGTTCTTCATAAATTTTGGACAAAATTAACGTTGTGAGAGGAGGAAGCAATTATGTTCCCCTCTTAGTGTTTTACCAAGCAAGACATATAGCATGAAAAAGTGGATTTCACCATAAAAAAATTAATAACACTAAGCGATTGCAGAAATTTACTTACTTCACCAAGACATCACAAGAGAAAACCCTAATTGCAACAATTCCATCCAAAAAATCAACAAAGAACATCCATAACTTGACCTTCCAAGCAAGGTGAATTTGTAGAAGG
Organism: Picea engelmannii; assembly: GCA_009831015.1. Lineage (NCBI taxonomy): Eukaryota > Viridiplantae > Streptophyta > Pinopsida > Pinales > Pinaceae > Picea > Picea engelmannii. The sequence goes on from ML778684.1 coordinate 1,767,714, forward strand.
GAGATATAACCAAGGATAAGGCTAAATTTTCATACTTAGTCTCTCACAAAGGTGAGAAGATATGATTCTAAAATGAAATGTCAAGTGGATTTATTTATATGGATCCATCTTGACCTATTTTTCCACTTTAAATTGTCAACAACAAAACATGAGAGGGTCAACCCCTTAAATATTCCCTTACAATATACAAGAATAATTTTTTACATGAAATAAAACCCTAGAAGGGTGATGTCATGCCTTAAGAGGGTGACGTAGGATCTCCAATTACAATGTCAAGAATGAGGAGGGAGATGTTGGGCCTCCAAAGGCCATGTGTCATACCAAAGTGTCCTTCCATGGTCTCCTTCTACCAAGCCACCTATGGAACCATATCATCCATCAAACCCTAGCCCTCCAAGGTGACTTCAAGGGCTAAGAGGTGAAGTCCTAGGCCTCCAAAGGAAAACATCCAAGTGGATAAAGGTATAACCTCGTCCTCTAGTTATTCCAAGGTGCCTACAAAGGAAACTTCCTCCACTCTCAAAGTGCAACGCTCATCATCAATGGTCACCTAGCATCCATCCTATGGGAAGATCCTGTAAAGAAAAACAAGTAAGCCTTCCAAGGGTCCACAAGTCACATGAATCATGCTAAGTAAGTGACATATAATACAAGAACCACCTAAGCTTGTGCATCAAATAACCCCTTTTCAAGTTAAACAAATTCTCAAAGACCTTATAAGTTTTTCCAAATTTAGGTATGGGAGGGTGTCATGGTGCCCTATTGGGTAAGCCAATCCCCAAGTCAAGGAACGTTTCCCAAGGATACCCTACCTAGATCATGTGACGAGTAAGAGGTGGATTGGGGGAATATTTATGGGCATGGGGTTCTTGACATGTCAAGGGTTCATATTGTCTCATTTATGGGTTCCTTTGTGGAGGGTGTGATGCATCCTTCATTTGCAATGCAACATTTTTCCAAGCCCTTGCCTTTAATTTATTATGATCTAAACATTCAGTGTTGTGTGAAATGGAAATTAAAGAGAATCACAATGCCACTTGAGTTTAGGATCACATTGAGTGCCATATTCAATGGAAAGTAAAGGACATCGCAAATGCGTTCCCCCATCAAGAAGGAAATTTATTAATTATGTTTTTTAAAAGGTTATTCATTTTTATGGATAAGCGAGTCATTGTTCCCAGAACCTTAGGGAGAACATCTGGAAGGATAATCTATGTCTTTTAACTTTTTCCAGCTTCAACACCTTTGGTCCTTTAGCCCCTTCTTCCTATGAAATGAGGTACATGCCCTTCTTGGGGTCAATGGTCCTGAAAACCCAAAAAATGAGGAAATAGAAGGGACGAAGTGTGGAAAGTGGTAAGTATGAGAGGGAATGGTACAATGACCCTTCAAGGAGACCCCCCAATAGCAACCCCTTTCCCAGGGGTGACCTAATTACTAGGAAACCATGTCAAGCACCATGGTGAAATAAGGAAAAAGGTATAATTTCCAAGAAAACATTTTATAATTAAGGAGTCTTTGCAACATGTTGAAATGATTTGAATATTAAAGTGACACTTACCATGAGACCATACTTGTTACCTCATGAATCAAGACTTGTTGTATTATGGGAGACACGCTAGTGTAGTGGATGTTGTTCTATTGAAATGATGATGATGGTGAATTGTGGTCAGTGGAGGGGCCCTGCAAGATGTGTTATGCATCATGCTCTCGACACTCCCTGTCTACTACCTGCGGGCCTCAAGACATCGTCTCCTTAGCTACACCTAGGCATGGGGGGTAACATCTATCTCTTCCATGGAGTCATGTGCTCACTATAAAGTGCATGAGAACCCTCTTGGTATGACCTGTGCCTACAAAACACAATAAAACTATTGAAATCTAAGGGGTGGTGTAACACACACCTTGTTCATATGGAAAATAAATACTACCAAAATCTAAAGAAAAACTTGGAAAGAAAAATTTTCTAATATTTTATTCTAGCATATCAATATGAGCATGTGAATTATATAAAATTAACATAACAAGATGAAAGGATGTAAGAAAGAAAATATGTAAATAAAAAATAATGCATGCAAATCTAAGCAAATACAAACTATACTTGAAAGATATATACAATGCAATGTAGGATGAAAATGCCTACCCTACCTACTCTAATCTATGTTAGTCAAAATGCTATTTATAATCGTATAACCATTGAAACCATCCCAATATTTCATTAGAATGTCTACCTCTGTGCTTCATCATAAAACAAAACAAGCATAAGTTAAAAAACAAAAGGCCAAGAGTTGGAACCAAAACTATATCACTTCTAATCATGAAATCTAACACATGGAGGTGGGAAGGAGGGATAAAAATATGACAAGTCACACTCCCACAAGAATGATCAACCCATATCTGAATAGGGTTGTGATAATATGAATACCCATGAGGTTGACGCTGATAAACCGAAGTTTGATTACCCTGTATCTCATCACTTCCCAAGGCCCGAGAAGGGATGAACAAGAATATAGAAGATGAATGATAATTACTTGACGGGGGGGGAGTGAGATTTCAAATTTTTCTTAAAGAATCCAACTTAGCCTTGAATTCTAAGAAAAAAAATTTCCTCAGAGGAAACTTGGGACAAGGAACATGTTTCCTAGTTGCATCCTCAGTGACATAGTGAGATAAAGAAAGAGAGGGAGGCTAGAAAGTCTCATCACAAGAATCTTATTCAGAGAAAATCATGACCTCATATTCATCAAGGCTAGAGCATACGGGTAGTTGAAAATCCTCTTTGTAGAATAAATCCAAGTACTCAAAAGAATATGTATCAAACCCCACAATATGTGATCATAAATCATTAAGAGAATATTACATTAAGTCATCCTTGGGTGGTTGAAGAAAATTTGTAATCATGTCATCTTCCTGCTGCGAAACATTCAATAGAAAACACATATGGTTGTTGTAAAGGCCACAATTGAAAACAACATTCAATATCATAAATGGGATCTCCATCATCACTAATCACATCCCATTTGCATCTCCCAAAATGTATAAACTCATCAATATTATCAATCATATCATCACCCTTATCATAACATGAATATTTTAGTGCATCGAAGGGTTCCTCTAACACTTGTTCATTTTCTGAATCATGAAATAAAGAACTATCAAGAATTTGGAAAGGGAAATAGCTCACCACATTCTCTTCTTCTTGTGCAGGAGGAATGGAAAATTGGATGAATTCATCAAATGGAGGAGCAAACACTAGCACTTCTTCTTCATGAGGAAGCTCTTTGCAAATCTCTTCCTTGGGTTCTTAGTTTTGAGCATGGTGCACCTTCTTGTGATACTATACAATATTAGTAGCGAACCTTACATCCTCAAGGACTACTATGAGATATCGAAGAACATATTCATATGTCTGATAATTTGGGCGCCAATAATCAATAAATGTTCTAATGAGATCTATGAGTGAAGATATTCACTTTGGCTTGCAACAATCCTTTAACAATTTGACACTTCCAAGGACAAACAATTCATAAATAACTTTGTTTGTATGTCCTCTTACTGCATTTCTATTTCCTACGGGTACTCAAGAAGCTCTACAATATGAATAATGACATAACCCTCAAACATTGGATGGTTTTGCTAGAATTTGTCTTCTGGGTTGAACTATGTATCAGGTTTTGAAATGTCCAACGTTTTGAGTGGACACTCCACCCATCATCAGGGACATAAAAATATCTTATGGTGGAGAAGAGTATGTTGAGGTTTGTCTTTGGATGGTCTTCCAACCAAATATCAAACTTGTTTGGGTACACAAGAATGTTCTCAAAATCAATATAAGGATATATTTCATGGTCATCCCAAGGTGCCATGGTTCCATCACTCAAGAGTATACAAAGTTGAGAGTAGGATGACACATAGGAATGTGTCAATGAAGTCGGTAGATCGTCCCCTTGGATCATCAAAGGAAGGTGAGGGAACTACCCTCACTGGAGTTGCAAAGTAAAGTTGAGAGATAAGGGCTTCCAGAAATTTTTACCAAAAGATATGTTGTTGACACGAATGACTCAATCCTCCCCATAAACGATGCCAAAATATAATCGCAAGATTTGTGGTTATGAAAATCCCAACACAAGATCACCAAATCTTGTGTAACTACAAGAAATCCTACCACTGTCACCTTAGTAGGAAATCCCCTCATTTTACTGATGGAAGAGCTCCACCACAGGGGAGGATTCCTTAGTGACCTCAAGGGATCAAAGTAGCAAGTTTGTTAGCCAAGCCTACAACCCCCTCTCCTAATCACCTAAGTCAAGATCTAGATCAAGGAGAAATAAGAGGTAATAAGATGATTTTAGTATCTACCCGAACAAGAACTCTTACAACACATATATAATGATTTCCAAGCGCAAGTATGCAAATAATACCTCCTCACAACACTAGAAAGTGAAAGATGCTATGGATGTTATAAAATCACAAGAGTTAACAACAATACAAAAGAAATAGATAAAATGTGACAACACCAAAAATTACACTTTAGAATTGCAACAATTAACAATGAAAATCTAGCATTTACTCAATAGAACATTATCCAACTGTTAGATACAATTTTTGGGTATGTTATGCCACTATTAGAGTAATGCATGTAAAAAATCAGAGTAAGTTAATATGGTTGTAGAAAAATTTTGCAATAACAACAATTTTATTAGTCAAATAGCTTAAGTTAGAGTTAGTAAAGTTAGTAGGAAGCTTGAGAGAATTAAAGTTCAGAGTTTGTTGATCACTTTCACCACAAGAGAGCTTAAAAATTAGTGCCTTTGAGGGCTATGGAGTCTTTACAACAACAACGCAACCAAATTGGAACTTGATCTAGATGTAACAAAGAGGTAGGAATCAATATCTAAGGTTCTATTGCATTAGGGCCTTAGAGATTGAATCTTGAGCGGAGGGATTTTCTAGGGTGCAAGTACTTTTGGGCTCTAGAAACCTTTTTTCCCTTATTGTAGCTTCACCTAGGTCAAGAGTCTAGAGTCTATGGCTAAAATCCTAAAGTGCTATCACTTTAGGGCATTAGAAGTCTAACCCTAGCAAGGATTTCTTCACAAATTTTGGACAAAATTAACCTTGTGAGAGGAGGAAGCACTTATGCTCCTTTCTTAGGATTTTACCAAGCAAGACGTCTAGCATGAAAAAATAGATTTCATCATAAAACATTAATAGCATGAAAAAATATTGCAAAAATTTACTGACTTCACCAAGATATCACAAGAGAAAACCCTAATTGCAACAATTCCATCCAAAAAAGCAACAAAGAATATCCATAACTTGACCTTGCAAGCAAGGTGCATTTGTAGAAGACAAAGCTAACCAAGGATAAAGCAAAAATTTAATACTTAGTCTCTCACAAATGTGAGAACATGTGATACTAAAATGAAATGTGAAGTGACTTTATTTATATGGAGCCATATTGACCTAATTTTCCACTTTAAATTATCAACAACAAAACATAAGAGGGCCGACCCCTTAAAATTTCCCTTACAATATATAAAAATAAGTTTTTACATGAAATAAAACCCTAGGAGGCTGACGTCATTCCCTAAGAGGGTGACGTAGGCTCTCTAAGTACAATTTCAAGAATGAGGAGGGAGATGCTAGGACTCCAAAGGCTATGTGTCATGCCAAAGTCTCTTGCCATGCTCACCTCTTGTCAAGCTACCTCTAGAATCATCTCATCCATCAAACCCTAGTCATCCAAGGTGACATCAAGGGCTAAGAGGTGACAACCTAGGCCTCCAAAGGGAAATGTACAAGTGGAGAAGGGTGAAACCTCATCTTCTAGTTATTCCAATGTTCCTCCGAATGCAAGTTCCTCCACTCTCAAAGTGCAATGCTCATCATCAATGGTCACCAAATGCGGGGTCTAGTGTCCATCATGTGGGAAAGGTCCTGCAAAGATAAATAGGTATGCCCTCCAAGGGTTCAAAAGTCACACAAATCATGCTAAGTAATCCACATATAATACAAGAACCACCCAAGCATGTGCATAAAATCACCCCTTTTCAAATTAAACAAATGATCGAAGACCTTATAAGTTTTTTCAAATTTAGGTATGGCAGGGGTGTCATGGTGCACTCTAGAGTAAGCCAATCCCCAAGCCAAGGAATGTTTCCCAAGAAGACCCTATATAGATCATGTGATGAGTATGAGGTGGATTGGGGGAGGATTTCTGGGAAAGAGGTTCTTGACATATCAAGGGTTCATTTTTTCTCATTTATGGGTGCCTTTGTGGAGGGTGTGTTGCATCCTTTGTTTGAAATGAAACATTTTTCCAAGCCCTTTCCTTTAATTTATTATGGTTCAAACATTGAGTGATATGTGTAATGGAAATTAAAGAGAACAGAAATTCCACTTGAAGTTAGGAACACATTGAGTTCCATATGCAATGGAAATTAAAGGACATTCCAAATGCATTCCCCCATCAAGTGGGACATTTATTAATTATGTGTTTTAAAAGGTCCTTCATTTTTATAGAGAAGAGATTCATTGTTACCATGACCTTAGGGAGAGATTATGGAAGGATAATATATGTCTATTAACTTTTTCCAGCAACAACACCTATGGGCCTTTATCCCCTTCTTCCCGTGAAATGAGGTACATGCCCTTCTTGGGGTTAAGGAGCCTGAAAACACAAAAGATGAGGAAACGAAAGGGAAGAAGTGCAGAAAGTGGTAAGTATGAGTGGGAATGGTATAGTGACCCTTCAAAGATACCCCCAAGTAGCAACCCTTTTCCCCAGGGTGACCTACTTACTAGGAAATCATCTCAACCACCAAGGTGAAATAAGAATAAAGGTATAATTTCCAAGCAAACATTTTATAATCAAGAAATGACTCTTTTCAACATGCTCAAATGATTCAAATATTAGAGTGACACTTACCACAAAATCAGACTTGCTACCTCATGAAGAAAGACTTTCTATCTTCTGGGAGCCATGCTAGTGTAGTGGATGTTGTTTTGTTGAAATGATGATGACGGTGAAATATTGTCAGTGGAGGGGCTCTGCAGGTTTTGCTATGCATTTGTCTCTTGGCACTCCATGTCTGGTACTCGCGGGCCTCAAGACATCATATCCTTAGTTACCCCTAGGCTTGGGGGGGTAACAGGCTCAAGTGAGGATGGCATAATGATGCCAAATCTTGGCTAAACAATTGGGGAATAAAATAAGTTATTCTGCAAAATACCAATGATATTAAAAATATTGTACAAATTATTTTAAGGAGAACCTATGGTTTCATAAATAACTATAGGATAAAATAAAATAAAGATATTATAAGGAGGTTTTTAACCCTAATATTGAATATCAAAAGTGTCTCTCTGTTTTGACTAGCGTAAAGAAGAGAATCATTATTGCTAAAACAAGAACTAATTCTCATAAGCCGCATAGTGAAACTGGGCATTGGCTGATCCATATGGATATCGGTGTCCATCCACCTTTTTCGACCGGATCAAAACAATTTTTTGACAATTTTGGCAATTTACTATTTTTAGCAGTTTTAACTTCCGGGGCCATTTTGAGGGCCTAAATGAAGGTTTTTTGGGATCGAGCTCCTAAATGATAGTTGAAAGAATGATTGAGCCCCCAAAATTAATCTCCTCCATGATATATTTCCAACAGGATATCACACGCCTAAAATGGAGATCGTATGCAAAAGTTAGGACCCCAGGAAGTTGATGTACTAACTTAACCAAACGGGGCCCACATGACTTTTGGCGCTTCATCTCCTAGGGTTAGGTTTTTGGATGTCTAGGGTTTTTGGAATTCTTGTTTATTGTAAAAAAAACTTCAGAGCCTCATTATAATCTTCTTCTTGTGAATGCGCATAGCCATCACATCTCTTCTCAGAGATAAGCCACCACCATTCCAGCAAGATTGTTTCCGCTGCATTTTACAGTTTCATCTTATTTCGTTATTGAATAGAAAACCGGTTTTATTGTATCTTTGTTATTTTGTGTTAATCACCTATTAATAATCTGTATTCATTTCATTCTTCTCATAAAATATGGATCAGTGGTATCAGAGCAGTCTGCTCCTTGTTGTCTTAATGCATGTCCCCAATGAGGTCAGAGTACAAAGAGTTGGGTCTCGAGGACAGAAGCTCTCGCATGCCCAAGTGACCTCTCATGGTAGGAGAAAATAAATATGATGGGACTGGAGATCCTTTCAAAATGTTGATTGAGGAAGCCCTCACACAACAGAGGAACGAGATGATTTATAGTTTTGCGCAAATCCTTCGACGGCTACCAACAGGCGACGCATCTTCTTCGAATGGACGCGCTGCCCCCTTTAAGGTACAAATAAACTTCGATATTCCTATATTTGAAGGTCATATAGATACAGATGTTGTAGACAAGTGGTTGAATCTACTAGAAGGGTATTTTTCTGTCCATAACTTTTTGAATAGAGAAAATATTACCTTTGTGCTCCTCAAAGTCATTCCCCATGTCAAAGATTGGTGGGAAACTTTCTATGAGCAAAAGGAAATAGAGGAAACCTCATTATTTTCAGTCATATCCACCTGGGAATCCTTTAGGGATGTTATTAAGGAACAATACTACCCTGTCGGAAGTTATGACGACCTGTATACCAAATGGACCACGTTGCGGAAAGAAAGAGACCAAGCAGTGCCAGATTTCACAAATATCTTCCATACCTTGCGCGTATCAAATATTCAGAGCAACATCTGGTGCTAAAGTATCATGGTGCTCTGCATAGATACATCTAGACCAAAATAGAATTTTTGGACATCTCATCCTTGGGTGCAGCCTACCGATATGCCATCAAAATCGAGTAGAAGTTCAAAAAAAATACGCGACAATTTGGGCCTGGGAACCCCTCACAACAAAAGCCAGGAAAGGGAGGCCCTAACCCACAAAACAAAGGATAGAGAAAATATGGATAGTATCAAGACTACCAGTCCAAGCCGCAAGCAAATTAGGACACCGGAAAGACAAATAAAGATACCGGGAAGTGGTGTGACTTCCATAAGATCCCTTGGCATAACACTATTGACTGTCGTTGGTGGCCGAAGTGAAAGCCTCTAAATCATATGCAGATTCTGACTCTAAGCCAGAACCAGAAAGGGGAACATGGATCATTGACACAGAACCTAGTGCCACCATTGTTACCACCAAGCTACAGCCTGGTGAACTAGACGAGCCAGAAGAAGGAGAGCGCCTCTTCCATTCACAGATATGGGTAAAAGGCACCCCGCTGCACTTCATTGTTGATAGCGGTAGCCAGAAGAACCTCATCTCAGCAGAGGTCGTCAATCGGTTGGCCCTGCCAACAATACCACACCCACAACCCTACACCATTGGATGGCTCCGCCAAGGAAGCGATCTTCACGTCAGCCAATAGTGCCGACTGTCGTATGACATCAAGCCCTTGAAAGATGAGGTATTGTGTGAAGTTGCTCCTCTCGAAGTTTGTGATGTTCTTTTAGGCCAACCTTATTTATGGAAACATCATGCTTTATATGATTCTAGGCCTCATAGTGTTATTATTACTTTGAATAGGAAATTGTACAGGATACCCGAGGCAATCCCACCTAGTGTTATTTCCTTGATCTCTGCTAAGCAATGTAGGAAGGTCATATCTCAGACGAGGAAGTTTGTCTTCTTCATGATTCTCTCTCAAAATAAGAGAAAGATCACAACCATATCCAAGGTCTCTGCGGCCAACCTCTTCACACAGCATAAGCAAGTAGATAAGGTCGTGGAAGAATACTCAGATATCTTCTCCTCACCTACAGGGGTACCTCTGCACTGTCAAATCAAGCACCCCATTGATCTAACCCTTGACGCACAGCTGCCCAATGGGCCAGTCTATCGTCGCTCTTTGTTAGAGAATGAGGAGTTCAAGTGACAGATCCAATAACTGCTCCACAAGAGGCACATCCACCCCATCTCGTCACCTTGTGGGAGCCCAATCATGCTGGTACAGAAGAAATATGGAACTTGGTGACTCTGTATTGATTACTGGGCTTTGAATAAAATCAAAGTCAGAAACCAGTACCCAATTCCCTGAATCGACGACCTCCTTGATCAACTCATGGGAGCCAAATACTTTAGTAATATTGATTTGAAGTCTGGCTACCACCAAGTCCTAATAGAATAGACATATGTATGGAAGACTACATTTAAGTCAAAGGAAGGCCTTTTTGAATGGTTGGTCATGCCCTTTGGTTTGACAAATGCTCCAACCACTTTCATGAGGATGATGGATGATATCCTACGACCATTCACCAATAATTTTGTAGTGGTGTATCTGGATGACATTCTAATTTACAACAAGAATTGGGTCGAAGGCTTGCAACATATTCAGCAGGTTCTGCACACCCTGCGATAGCACCGGCTATATGCCAACTTGGAAAAATGATCCTTCGGCATGGACAGGGTCCACTACCTGGGCTACATCATTGATAAACATGTTGTACATGTGGATCCAGCCAAGATCCAAGTCATCCATGACTGGCCAACCCCAACAACACTCACTGAGCTTCAGAGCTTCTTGGGCCTTGCCAATTTCTACCACAAGTTCATGTTGGGATTATCCCATATTGCATGGGTCCTTAGCCAAATAAACAGGGGTGGTGGTAAGGAAAAATTTGTGTGGGGCCCGTCCCAACAACAAGCGTTCGATGATTTGAAGCAGCGCTTGTGCTCAGCCCCAGTACTTTCGCTACTAGACCTGCAACATCCCTTTGATATCGAGACAGATGCTTCAAACTATGTTGTGGGCATCGCTCTCACTCAACACGACCACCCTGTGGCCTATCATAGTGAGACACTATCAGATACTATCTGTAAGTACCCTACTTACAACAAAGAAATGTACTCCATTGTGCAAGCCTACCACCAGTGGAGACATTACATTCTTGGGAAGGAGACAATCATTCACACTGATCATAAGCCACTGAAGTTCATGCAGACACAAGGAAAATTATAGAATGACCGCCATCAAAAGTGGTCCACATACTTGCATCAATTCCACCTCAACATTAAGTATAAAACATGAAGCACCAATCACATCGTTGATTGCCTCAGCAGACTGCCAGTCGTGGCACTCACCACGGTGCTGGACTCTTGCAGCCATGAGACATCTAGATGGCCCCAACTCTATGAGACAGACCCTGACTTTGCCACCACCTACCAAATGTTGGGTGAAAACACAATTGTCGATAATTTTCATCTTCAGGATGGGTTGTTGTGTCGTCTGGGCCATATCTATGTTCCATCAAGTGAGTGAATGAAGCTGATCTGGGAAGCCCACTATAGTCGGGTGGTAGGACACTTCGGCATCGAAAATTCAGTGGCGATGCTACATAAACATTTCTACTGGCCAAAAATTCAACAAGAGGTCAGCAAGTATATCAGGTCTTGCACTGCCTGCGCTATTGCCAAACCGACCACTAAGAAACAGGGCCTGTACACCCCTCTTCCAACTCATGACAGACCATGGGAATCCATCTCAATGGATTACATGTCGAGCCTTCCATCCACAAAGCGAGGAAATGACTATGTTTTTGTGGTTGTTGATTTCTTTTATAAGATGGTGATTATGGTTTCTTGCAAGAAGGGAATCACAACAGAGGCCACTGTCAAGATCTTCTTTTAACGAGTCTAGGTACATTTTGGAATCCCACAAAACATTGTCTCAGATCAGGATAGTCAATTTCTCATCACATTCTGGTCAAGCCTCTGGTCACTGCTGGACACCAAGATCACCAAATCCACAACCTTCCATCCCCAGACAGATGACCAAGCCGAGGTTGTAAATTGAATGATTGTGCATATCCTTCTCATGTATAATTCAAATCACCCTCGCACATGGGATGAGAGCCTTCCCTATGTCCATCATAGCTACAATCGATCCTTACATAGCTCAATCAACCACAACCCCTTTCAGATGGGGTTGGGATTCCAACCATTGGGTCCCATAGATGTTGCACTTCCCCTTGCGGTCACCTCGGCCGACTCATATCCTGCTCCAACTGAAGATGACAAAGCCACCCGGTTCATTAAGTGGATCCAACACATCCACCAATAGGTTCAGGATATCCTACAAAAGTCCAATGACAAGTACAAACAACGCCATGATCAACATCAGGTGCCACATAAGTTCCAGGTGGGCGATAAATTTTGGTTGCACTTGCAGAAAGAATGCCTTACAGGACCCCATCATAAGATTTTCCCACTCTGTTATGGGTTGTACACTATCACCAAGGCCGTGGGGGATAATGCTTTTGAGCTCAACATTCTTCATTTCCTTGGCCTGCACCCAATGTTCAACGTGGATCTCCTTCGCCCTTATTTCCCACCATTATTGGACACCTCAAAAGTAGCAGAACAACTGACACCAACAGAGATCAACCCAGACTGCATACAATAGACATCCAATGATCATATTGTGGACATGTAGATCAAGGGCACTCGATAACAAAGGATCCAACTTTATCAAGTCGTAAAAGTAGGGCAACTCCTGCACCAAGGCAAGTGGCTCACCCGGGGCCAAATTCAACAAAAATTTCCTCATTTAATGGGGGACCTCAACGCAATGGATACCATTGCTTCCTAATAAGGGAGGATTGATCCATATGTATATCGGTGGCCAACCACCTTTTCCAACTGGCTCAAAACATTTTTCTGACAATTTTAGCAATTTACTATTTTTAGCAGTTTTAACTTCCGTGGCCACTTTGAGGGCCTGAATGAAGGTTTTTTTGGATTGAGCTCCTCAGTGATATCCAAAGGCATGATTGAGCCCCAAAAATTAATCTCCTCGACTATACCTTTCCTATAGGATATCACACGCCTAAAACAGAGATCGTATGAAAAAGTTACGACCTCGGGAAGTTGATGTACTAACTTACCCAAACGGGGCCCACATGACTTTTGGCACTTCATCTCCTAGGGTTATGGAGGCAAATTCTAATCTGTGGTACTAAAAAAAATAATATGATTCCCCTAATGGTTTGTAATTCCTACCTTAGAAGTACTTACGAGTTCTGTAATGCCATGGACACCATTCCTATTGCCCCTATAGAGGATGAAGTTTTTTCTTTGGATGACATAGTATTCGGAGTTAAGTAGCTTGCAAATGGGAAATCTAAGGACATTAAAGGATACCAAGCTAAACATTTTAAAATCAGAGACCCTATCCTCATATATCACATACACAAGCTCTTAAATTTAGCACTCAAGGAGGGATTCCCTAAACCTTGTATGTAGAGCCTCATTGTTCCTATCTTTAAAAATGGGGATAGAAACATTCCCTCTAATTATAGGACCATTATGATTAGCCCGGTTGTTTCCAACCTTTGTGGAATTGTCTTGGAAAATAAGATTAGCCTTTGGCTAGAAAGTCACAGTAAAAGAGCTTAAGGCCATGCTAGGTTTAGGAGATATCATTCAACTGTGGACCATCTTGTTACCTTTAGGATCATTGCAGAGGAGTTCCACAATATTAAAACCAATATTTTTTGTTTTTGTTTTGTTGGCTTTAGAAAATATTTTGATACAGACCCCAGGAAAAACCTTTGGGATAGGTTGGAAGATATAAAGTGTCTTTCGAGTTGAGGGATGCTACAATAAGGCTATATGAGAACGCTATTTCCAATTTTAAGAACATTGAGGGTTGGTCGAAAGAGATTAACTGCAATATTAGAGTCAAGCAAGGTTGTCCCTTGTCCCCTACCCTTTTTGGCATCTACATTGACAAGTTAGAAGATTGCTTGGAAGAAGTAGGTTGCATCGGCCCTACTCTCACTAGTATAGTCATCAATCTTCTTATTTATGTTGATGATATTGTTCTTATGGCAAGGAGTCCCCAAAATATTGGAGAGCAACGAAGAATTCATAAGGATTCTTTCTCCAATACATGTATGATTGTTAATACTAACAAGATTAAGGTTATGATCATTAAATCCAATAATATCACTTATGATACCTTCGTATATGACAAAACAAAGTTGGAGGAAGTGACTTCATACAAATTCTCATGAGCTCCATAGTGAAATTGGGCATTGGTCAATTCCTAAAACTCCATGGGATGAAAGAGTGTGTCACCTTTGTGACACTAAGAAGGTTGAAGATGAAAACCACTTTCTCTTATATTGTCCAACCTATACCCAAATTAGATCTCAATTTCAAAATATTTGTCACACTACCAACCTTCCTAACCTTTTGACTCAATATAACTATGGTGATCTTGGAAAGGTTCTCTTAATTCTTTTCGAGCACACAAAAAAAAATCTAAATAATTACAAGTAATCTCTTACCTTCTTAAGTTTGATAGACCAATTTAGTATGCGTGGATGTTAATCATCATCATCGTCATACAATTTGGTTTGTAAATATATATTTTTTCTAATAATATTAAATATATAAATTATAATAATAATATTTTAAAATATTTATTATTAAAATTATATTTCAAAATATGATATTAAATTATATTAAATTCTAGAACTAAGGTGATTTATAATCTACGATGAATTTTTTTTCTTGAGTATAAAATTCCATATATTATTCTAGATGCATCAATTATAAAAATAATAAATATTATATATTTTAAAATATTTATTATTAAAATTATGTTTCAAAATATAATATAAAAATTTATTGAACAAAAGGTTTATACTTGTGGTGAATTTGAACAGTGAAGGATTTCTACTCTTTAGTAATTATGAATGGAGATTTATACTTACAGTGATACTTTGACATGAATGCGAAGGGTTTAGAATAATAATAATAATAATAATAATCTATTTTTTAAGGTCATGGCCAAGCCAGACACCAAATTGGTGTATGAGACCCCTTGTTTGTGGGACAAAGGACCCCCTCTATGCAACAATTTGACTGCTAAAGTCTACAGAGGTATACATACCCTACCCTCCTCTATATTTGAACATGTGACCTAAAAGGAGGAAACACGTGTTCTTAACCATTAGGCCCACTCAGGTTAAGAACATCACATACTCAAGGCTACCTGGGGTGAGAATTGGAATAGAGGTATAGATGCAGTGAATTTGAATAGAACGAAGAAGATATTTTAGATTTGAATGGTAGTGGAGGGAGGGGAGGTCTATAATGTTAACAATGGTTTCCTGCGATTTGTAAATCGGATGCATAAGTTCCTTATATTACTTATTTTCTTTTCTTTTCAATATGAGAACTTCACCACATATTACAAAACCTCAACTTGTCAAGGGGAGGCCTAACTAAGTCACCCTAGAGAGTCTTTATGAACATATAAAATCATTATAGAAAAGGAGAGATCGAAACAAACTTATATGCAATGTTTGATAAAAAAAATTAAATTGTTAGAAGACAATATTATTACATAGATAGAGAATAGAATATTAGGGTTCGAGACTCACTTGCAAAAAATAAAGGTTAGAATCCAAGAAATGGAAGAAAAAAAAACAATCAACCCAAGAAGGAGAGGTTGAAGCAAATCTAAACATGAGAGATAGGATTAAAGAGCTAGAAAAACAACTAACTAACAATTTGGCCCTAATTGGTTTGGAAAATAAATTGGATATCAAAACCATTAAAGAGGAAATCAATAAGATAATCGAGTTGGATCATGAGCATAACAAAAGAGACTTGAAACTCATAATTTTTGTTATAAAAGAACAACAAGACGAGGACACGCTAGCAATAGTAAAATAAGAACAAAGTATTAAAAGAAATCACAGTCAAGAACCAGTACCCAATTCCTCGAATTGATGACCTTCTTGACCAACTCAATGCAGAAAATGTATTCGAAAATATTGACCTAAAGTATGGCTACCACCAAGTTCCCATCGAACCAAATGATGTATGGAAGACAACTTTCAAATCTAAATAAGGTCTCTTCGAATGGATAGTCATGCCCTTCGACTTAACAAATGCACCAGCCACTTTCATGAGGTTGATGGATGATGTATTGATACCCTTCACCAACTCTTTTATGGTGGTATATTTGGATGACATCCTCATCTTCAATAGAACTTGGGAGGAGCACATGTAGCATATTCAATAGGTTTTGAGCACTCTATGGAAGCACAAGCTATATTCCAACTTGGAAAAATTCTCCTTTGGCATGAACAGGGTCCAATAATTGGGCTACATTATTGATGAGCATGGGGTACATGTGGATCCAGATAAGATCCAATTCATCCATGATTGGCCAGCCCTGAACACACTAATCGAGCTTTGGAGCTCCTTGGGACTTGTGAAATTCTACCGACGGTTCGTGTTTGGATTCTCCCATATTGCATGGGCCCTTAGCCAAGTGACCAAGGGTGGTGGTAGGGAAAATTTCGCATGGTGGAAGGAACAAAAATGAGCATTTGATGATATGAAGCATCACTTGTGCTCAGCTCCAATACTCTCCTTGATTGATCTGCAACAACCATTCGAGATCAAAACTGATGCATCTAATTTTGTTGTAGGCACAATTGTCACTCAACTCGGTCATCCGGTAGCATACCATAGTAAGATACTCTCAGATACTGTATGGAAATATCCCACCTATGACAAGGAAATGTATTCCATTGTAAATCCTATCGTCAATGGAAAAATCACATTATGGGAAATGAGAAAATCATCCACGTTGATCACAAGCCTCTACAGTTCATACCGACATAGCGGAAGTTGTAGAACGACTACCATTATAAGTGGTCTACCTACAACAGTTCCATATCAACATCAAGTATAAGACAAGGAGCACAAATTGTGTCATTGATTTCCTCAGTCGACCTCATGTGGCGACACTCACCACCATGCTCCATTCCTCTGGGAATGAGGCATCTAAGTGGCCCCAACTTTTTCAAAAAGATCTGGACTTCGCCACCACCTATCATCTCTTGGGTACAGGTGAAAATGTCACTGATTTTCATATTCATGATGGATTTTTATGCCATCTGGGCCATCTTTGTGTTCCTGCAAGCGAGCATGAAAATATGATTTGGGAGGCTCACTACAGTTGAATGGCAGGACATTTTGGCATGGAGAAAACTATGGTCGTTCTACAGAAAATTTTTATTGGCCAAAACATCGATAGGACGTCAACAAGTATATCAGATCTTGCACTTCTAGTGCCATTTCCAAGTCAACTATCAATAAGAAAGACTTATACACCCTTCTTCCTACTCTTGAGAGGCCTTGGGAATCCATCTCAATGGATTACATGTATGGACTTCCGTCCACCAAGCAAGGAAATGATTGTGTATTTGTGGTGGTTGATTGGTTTTTGAAGATAGCCATTCTCACAGCTGCAAGAAGAGTATGACAGTGACATATACTTCCAATATATTCTTTGAACGGGTGTGGGTCCATTTTGGGATACCTCAGATTGGGACAGTTAGTTCCTCAACACATTTTGGTCGAGTCTCTAGTCACTGTTGGACACCAAGCTCACTAAATCCGTTGCTTTTCACCCCCAAAATGATGGTCTAACAGAGCTCATAAATCAGATGATTGTGCACATCATGTGCATGTACAACTCTAAGCATCCATGTACATGGGATGAGAGTCTTCCCTATGTTCAACACAACTACAACAGGGCTCTCTATAGCTCCACCAACCATATCCCATTTCAGGTAGGTTTGGGACTCCAACCCTTTGGTCCCATTGATGTTGCACTACCTCTTGCAACAAAAAAAGCATAATATTCCCATCTTTAGTTTGAGGCTGACAAATCCATCAGATTCATTGAGCGGATTCAACACATCCGCCAACAAATCCATGAGATTTTTTAGAAAGACAATGTTAAGTACAAGTAGTGTCATGATAAACACCGATTACTGCACCAGTTTCGGGTAGGAGATAAGGTTTGGTTACATTTGTAGAAAGAGTTCCTTACAGGTCCCCATTAGAAGCTCCACCCACTTTGCTATGGGCCTTACACTATTACCAAGGATGTGGGTAGCAATGTTTTTTAACTCAACACTCCACCCTTCCTTGGCTTGCACCCAATGTTCAATGTGGACCTCCTTTGACCATATTTTCCACCATTATTGGACACCTCAGATATCGCAGAATAGTTGACATCAACATAGCTCAACCCTAACTACATGGAATAAGAATCCACTAATCAGATAGTGAACACACAGGTCAAGGACACTCTCTAGCAGAGGATCCATCTTTATCGGGTTGCCAAGGAAGGGCAACTCCTACACCAGGGAAAGTGGCTCACCCAAAGCCAAATTCAATAGGAATTTCCTCACCTGATGGGGGAACTCAATGAAATGGAGACCATTTCTTACTAAGGGGGGAGGACTAATCCAGGTGGATATTGGTGGCCACCCACCTATTCCAATGGGATCCTCTTGATAGTTTTAGTTCAACACGTTCTCTTGTACTTCTTTGTAATTGTGGGTTCTACACTTCCAGGGGTTTCTGAAGCCCTACACATATTCTAGGTGGATATTGGTGGTCGTCCACATAATCTAACTAGCTTATTTTGGAAGTTTTCATGTCAATACATCTTTATGTACTTCCAGGGCCGTTTTGGGGCCCTAAACAATGTATTTTTGTCTTGCCACAGTTAAAATGTAGACAGAGTTAGATTTTGATGGAATAATGTTTATTTATCTAAAAGACCTTTCCAATGGGCTATAAATTATCTAAAATAGAGGTCGTATGCAAAAGTTATGACCACGATAATTTGAGGTACCAACTTACCCATCGGGGCCCACATAGCTTTAGGCGTTTCATCTCCTAGGGTTAGGTTTTTGGATGTCTAGGGTTTTGGAATTCATGGATGTCTAGGGTTTTGGAATTCATGAGTAATGTTAAAAATGTCTCTAGAGCCTCAATGCAATCATTATTCTTAGACAGATGCGTGTAGCAGCCACATCTCTTCTTAGAGATATTTACCACCATTCGAGCAAGTTGTTTCAGTTCTGCAGTTTTACAGTTTCAACCTATTTTATTTATTCAATAGAATTTATTGTTCACTATATATCTATTGTTGTTCTCCGTATCTCTTTTTTATTATATTCAGTCTATTATGCATTTCATTCCTCTCATAAATTGGAATCAATACCTTTCCAATTGTGCAAAAATCATGTCAATCAAAGCTCGTATGCAAAAGTTATGCCTCCTATAAGTTGACCTATTGTGTTGACCACCATGGTATGAGAGGATGCCACATTAACCACCATTACTCACACATATGGGCCTAGCCACTTATGCAATTTTAATAATATTATACAAGGTGCAAAACCTTATCATAATTGAGGGTTGAGGAAGTCAAAATCGTACCCCTAGATGACTATCAGGCGATGTTAAATATTGTTCCACTAGGAGGAGAGGGGGTTCTGTTATTTTTCATTGTATCTTGTTCCATAGTTGAGAATAAAAGTTGAGAGTGGTATTTTGTGAGAATAACAATTAAGAGTGGTATTTTGTGAGCATAACAGAGGAGGAGAGATTCTATAGCAACCACACAAGCCACAATGTCAAAGGAGAGCAGAGCAACCTCACCTTCTGGATGGGTTTTCTCTCGTATTTGGTTTGCTAGGTTATATATTGTGTTTATTTTTGGATGGTGTGTTTGTATTTATTTATGTTCTTTATTTTTCACATTTGAACTATTTCATACATTTTAAGAAGAAAACCAGTAATCAAAGAGTCTGAGATATAAAGGAAATTAACCTCCACATTAAATATTTCAGTATTTTATTAGATATGTTGTGAAGAAATGTTTAATGGAATATACATGGAAGTTTAAGGATCAAACATTCTCATAAAACCTTGTTACAACAACCCTCAACTTCAAAGGAACCTTTATCTCTTCCAACCTATTCTGAAGGTTTGTCCTAGGTACTGTGTCAAAATATTTTCTAAAGTTAAAAAAAACATGAACAAACTGATTTTTTTATTGTGGCACTCCTCCACAATGATCCTAAGAGTAACAAGGTGGTTCATAGTTTAATGATATCTCCTAAACCTGGCTTGGCCTTTATCTCTTTTTCCATGATTTTCTAATCATAGGCTAATCTTCTTTTCCATAATAATCCATACAACCTGGGTAAAATGGGGCTAATCATAATGCTCTTATAATTAGAGGGAATATTTTTATCTCCACTTTTAAAAGGTACAATGAGGCTTTGCATATAGGGTATAGGGAATCCCTACCTCATTGCTAAATTGAAGAGCTTGTGTATGCGAGGGATGAGTATAGTCCCCATGACTTTAAATATTTCACATTGGTAGCCTTCAATATCCTTATCTTTCCCATTTGTGAGCCACCTAACCCCAAACTCTATGTCTTCCATAAAAAATACTTCATCCTATGTAGGAACATTAGGAACGATGCGCATGGCATTAGAGGATTCATAAATATTTTTAAGATAAACATTCTGATCCTTTAAGATAATCACATTATTTTCTTTAGTTTTATGAATTAAAATTTTCCTCCAAAACATCTTATTAAATACAATGAATTCACACTTTTTTAATATCATAAACTATTTATTAAAGAATACAGTATAAAAATTATATTAGATATAAATTCAATAATAATAATTCATTGGATAAAAAATTTATTATATTTAACAAATTTAAGATTTTAATAAATCATTATATTTAAGTACAGGTTGAAGTCATACATAACACATATTACACTAATAAATAAGTATAATAAGTATATTAAGTATAATGAATATCATATTTTAAATGGATCGATATTCTAAAATGCAATCTGAGTGGGTCTAATGGTTAAGAACATGTGTTTCCTCTTTGGAGGTTACATTTTCAAATCCAAAAGGGAGTAGGGTATGTATACCTTCATAAACTTTAGCAATCAAATAATTGAGTGGAGGAAATCCCTTGTTTCACAAACAAGAAGATCTGATACACCAATTTGATTTCTTTCTTGAATATGACCTTAAAAAATAGATTATTATTTTTATAAAATTATTTAAAATAAAACTTATTATTTTAAATAAAAACTTCACTTTTTTATTAAAAAAAAATAATATAAATTTATAAACATGTTTTATTTGAGTAAAGAGAGTTAATGTGCAAAAACATATATATTAACTCTCTTACCTCT
>ML778684.1:1809662-1835267 GCA_009831015.1 Picea engelmannii
ATGGCATACAAATTGGAGTTGCCTGCATCTTCACGAGTACACCCAGATTTCCATGTTTCATGCTTAAAGAAGGTTATAGGCGACAAGATCCCAGTTCAAACTATATTGCCAGAACTTGACGAGGAAGGAAAAATCATATTGGATCCTGAAGCCATTACTGACACAAGAATTCTCCAGCTGAGGAATAAATCCATTTCAGAGTATCTCATTAAATGGAGGAAACTATCGGCTGAAGATTCCACTTGGGAATATGAGTCTTTTATACAGAAGCATCTAGAGTTACTCAAGCATTGCAGAAAACACTTGTCTCAAGGGGAGGGGAATGTTAAGCCCTAATATTGGCTCATTACCCCTTAATTGGGGCATATTACATTAATAATGTTATTTTATTTTATGCCGGCTTTATTCCATTAGTTGTAATTGTACCTCCTAGTATCCTATATATACCAAAGAGACATTTTCATTTGGAATCATCTTGTACTTGAACATTTATGTGCGGTAAAAGGAGGTTGCCCCCTTGAAGAGGCTTATTATATGAAATTCTCTCTTTTTCAAGGCGTTGAGTACTTATTTTGAGGTTTTTCTATGCTATATTGATATTTGGTTCTTAACAGTAACAAATCCCCTTTTTTGAATGATGGAAGAGGTCCACCACAAGGGAGGCTTCCCTGATGACCTCAAGGGATCAAAGTAGCAAGTTTTTTAACCAAGCATATTGTCTTCTCTCTTGATCACCTAAGTCTAGGTCTAGGTCAAGGAGAAATAAGAGGTAATAAGATTATTTGAGTATATTCCTAGGAAAAGAACAATTACAACATATATATAATGATTTCCAAGTGCAAACATGCAAATACTAACTCCTCAAGACACTAGACAATGAGATATGTTATGGCTGTTATAAAATCACAATAGTTAACAACAGTACAACAACAATAGATAAATTGTAACAACAACAAAAGACTACATTTTAGAATTGCAAAAATTAACCATGAAAATTTAGCACTTACTCAATAGAACATTATCCAATTGTTAGATGCAATATATGGGTATGTTAGGCCACTATTAGAGAAATTTATGTAGAAAATTAGATTAAGTTAAGATGGTTGTAGAAAAATTTTGCAACAACAACAAGTTTACTAGTCAATTAGATTAAGTTAGAGTTAGTAAAGTTAGTAGGAATATTGAGAGAATTAAAGTTGAGAGTTTGTTGATCACTTTCACCACAAGAGAGATTAAATATTAGTTCCTTTGAGGGTTATGGAATATTTACAACAACAATGAAACTAAGTTGGAACTTAATATTAATGTTGTTATCTCCTCAAATAACACAGTCAAATTTGTTTATTTTAGGTGATAGGAAGTCATTGAAAAATACATTTCTAATTTTTTTTAAGGTTCATTTTTTAGAGCCTTAGGTTTGTAATAAAGTTTGAAAAACATTAGATTTGATTTTTATTTTAAAAAATCCAAAACTCAGGTTTTGGTGGCTAAGCGCCTTCCCAAAAGAGCTTCTAATCCACCGAAATCCCCAGCTTTCGGTAGCTTAAACCTGAAATTCGAGGCCATTTTAGCTATTGAAAGTGCAGAAAAGTCTGTTTTTACTACACCGAGTCATCATTTTCAAATGATGATTCTGAGTGACTGGAGGATAATTTTGAGAAACGAGCGGAATTTTTTGTTTCTAAAATGTAAAAGAACAATAACCTCTCTCATTTTTTCAATAGGTGTCATAGATTGGGAGAATCGAATTCATCTCTGAGCCCTAATTTTCGGATCTCAGAATTTCCTTGTTTGACACATGTTTTTGAAAGGCAGATATCGGGAAAATGAAAATGAATCTCAAAGAAATGAGAGAATTTTTTTCTCAGAACAAACTAATATACAAAATACTCTTCCATTTTGTACACAATGGTTTTTTTTGGAGAGATATGGGTCAATATTTGAGCATAATATTTCCAGAAATTTCTGTCTTTTCCAACCACCTCACAAATTCGAATTTGAGATAGGAGAAGAGGTTATCAGATCCATCTTTTGAGGATCTGAAACTGCTTGTAAAGGATAAAAATCCTATCAGTTTTATAGACTAATGGTTTGAATTTGGATACTCTTTCAGACTTTGTACTCAAGCTTCTCATTTTCATATTAAGTAATACAAGCTTATTTTGTCATTACTTGTTCACATTCCCATCTTCTTATCTAGTTTGTACTTGCACTTGAATGTGATATTCATATTATTCATGTTTGTCTAATGCATGATAGTTGTCATACTGTCTTTGCATTGATGAGTTATAATTTCAAGTACTATTTACTTATTGTAATTGGTCATTCATATATGTTTATTGTATGATTCCACTGGTATAGTAAGGATTATCTACACATCCACTTATTTACAAACTCTGTGAATAGTAGTAGTTGAATGCCTTGTCAATCTAAGTGTGTTTATGCATGTCTTGAGTGAGTGAGGTTTGATTTAGTCATCCGACTTGATCCATTTGAGTGAATCATTGAGATATTAGTTAAAGTTACCAGGCATCTCTAAGATACAACCTAAGAGAGTTTCATGGAGTGATAACAAATTGGCACCGTTGCCGAGGAGAGGAGATTGAATCTCATCTTCCTTGGGAGACGACAAGATCCAGCTTTGATGATAGACAAAGTATGGACATATTTTCGGTTGTAATCATCTATCTGGCGACTCCATGAAGGACGGATTCAGTGGCGACTCCATTGTTCTAAAATCTGTTGGCGACCCCACTAGTATGAAATGAACCAGATCTCAGCTAAGAGGTATGCCTTCTGTGAGTTTTCAAATATTGTTGGTTTCCCTAATCCAATACCTAGAAGAGATGAATGGGAAATAAGTATTCCCAGATTTCGAGGAGAGGAGTGGGAAGTTCCAACTGAACACTTGCTCGATTTTCATGAGTTTATTCATCGACTTGAAATTGTGCATGAGGATGTTCAGATCAAGCTCTTCGGGTTTTCATTAGAGGGGATTGCTCATGATTGGTACCGGTCACTCCCTGTTTCTAGTATCAACTCTTTGGCAGATTTTCATGCTTCCTTTCATTTGTTTTGCAAAGACATATTTTCAGCTGACCTTCTATATCCTGAATGTTGACATGATTTTAATTTATTGAATAAAGATCCAAACATTCATGAAGACTTTGCTGCAGTAGAATACATCTCTTATCATGATCAAGGGATTGTTGATCCACATTATGACAAGCATGGATTCTTTTGAAATTGTATCAAATGCATCTATTAAAGATGGTTGTCATGGAGATCAGATTTTTCCCTCTGAAAATTTTGAAGATGTTGAGCAGATTGACAGATCAGAATGTGACAGAGTTAGATCTGCAACAAATATGGAGGGCATCCCTCAGCTTACAAATTTGCAGACAAAGGAAGATTGCAGCAATCATGAGGAACATAATTTGCAGAAATCATCTTATCTTCATAAGGAACACCAAGAGCACTATCTTCCTTTTGAGCCCTTCATTTCAGTTTTTGATATAAAGGCTTCTGATGATGAAGAAGGCATTGATATAGATGATCAAAAATAAATTACTTCTCCTCTCTCAAAAATTGTTAGCTCTAATAGGCCATCACATCATAGTCACGAATTCAAACCATAGGGATATGATGAAGGGGAACAAAAAGTTTCAGATCAACAATTGAGCTTGTATTTTCCTTCGACAGAAGGAGAACAATTCATATTCAGCATTAACATCAGTGAAGGAAACCAACATCACTTCAATTTTCAGTTGAAATAGTATTATGAAGAATATATCAAACAAGAAGGGATTGGCAATCAAATCAACTCACTACTGTTTTCAGAATTGCAGAAACTTGTTTATGAGAAGATCCATATATCAAAAGGAGGAGAAAGGCTTGAGCAACAAGCATAGTTAGTTTCTTTCTATGATCTGGTAGCCTCTTATATGGAGTTATGTTCTTCAGAAGTCTTCAGTTGTGCAATCTTTGGAATCAAAGAAAATGATGATTGTAAGTATGCTCTGCAAGTTGAAATTATGTTGCACAACATGAAGTGTTCTTTGAAATTTATCTGCATGCAAAGAGATTTTGTAAATAGTTCGATGTTATCATGGATTCATTAGAAGTATGATGTTACATGATGAGCATGTTTTTACTGGTTAAGAGTAGGAGTAGGCCGCGGAATAAGCTCTTCATATGAGCAAATAGATTTCTTTCAGTTTTCTTAAATAAGCAAAGCTTCTTGGGGACTTGCACGTTAGGCTGCCCTTTCTCAAGAAAATGGCCTTGTGCCCATTGTGGAGCTAGAGATTTTGTTGGATGGAGACCATTTCGTTAATAAAATACTTGAAGTGGCAGAGCAAGTCTGGACTGAGGTTTTCTTCTACTTGGCAGAGAACAATGTGTTGTTCAAGGGAATTTTGTTATAACCCAGTATGTTGACTCCTGATGTTGAGCACAAGGAGAAAGAAATCCCACAACAGGTTGCAGATCACACTCTTGAAATTCTTAAGAGGATGGTGCCATGAGCATGGAAGTACAATGGAATCTATAGGCTCTTTTTCTTAATGGTGGAATAATGATTGTTTTGGGGTTTTGATCAAATTTTTCAAACAAAAATAATGAGCATTTTACATAGGCATGAAGAACTTGAAGGTAGTTGCCAGACTCTACAGAAGTAAAGTGTTGAATTAACTCAAATGATGAGCATATTTTCCATATTTGCTAGGTATCATCACCAACAAGAAGAGAAAGGGGAATGCAAAGTTCAATCAAAGAATCTGCAAAAGAGTATTTTTCTTCTTAGACAAACATGGACTTATTTTCATTTGTTAGCTAGGATAGAATACTTATTCAAGCTGTTGGCAAGGGATTCAATCCATGATTGATTGTTCTTTTGGTTGTAGTTGGAGTGTTAACACACAGAACATCTGATCAACTCAATGAAAAAGGGAATTCTCTTACTACATATAAATGTGTTGAATGAATTAGAGGTCTGATGATGTATGAAATTCCTAATATGAAAACATATAAGCCCAATGTTGTCCAACAATGGTGAGGCAAAAAGAAATGAATTTCTGCTATTTTGAAAGCCTGCCTTTTCAGTGGCTATTTTAGTTTTCACAGCTATCCTTAGCCATCGAAATCAGAGCTTTCGATGGCTTACAGGTGAGAATTTTGTCTCTCCTAGCCACTGAAAGCATAGAACAGGGCATAATGCTACTATTTTTGCACAGATCTGAGTTCCCTTGATCCGAATGCCATGAGGATAGTTCCAAATGATAGATAATAATTAAATTCATCATTATCAAGGTTTTTTTTTTATTTTGGAGGTGCTTAGTCAAGGTGGATCTCAAACAAGTGATAATAGCAGTGTTAATTATAGTCAAGTGCCACCCCCACCTATTCATCCAATGCATGGATTTTTCAACCTATAATTTGCCTCCCAGACCTCTTACTAATCCATATGGAACATTATAAATGGATATGACTTGACAAGTGGATATCTGAAGCTTGGTGGTACAATTTTTGGAAATGGTTACAGTAGGTTGTAGCAGAGCATGAGGAAACTGTAGCAGAGCCAGATCTTCAAGGAGCAGTCCCAGCTGGAAAACAACTGACAAAGTATGCAAATTTGCCTTCACCTACACCTAAGGAAGAGCAAGAGCTGCAATATGATGAGGCATCAACCAACAAGCCCAAATTGTCAAAAATCAATCAAATTCTAAGACAAGCTTATGATCTTGAACTCCTTGACAGAGAAGTTAAGACTAGTAATCAAACTTTGATAGAAAAAAATATTGAGTTGTATGATTCTCACCAAAGGCTTACTAAACAATATGCTATGTTGGAGAAAAGGAACCAAATTTTGATGCTAGGTTGTATAGGAAGATCAGGCTACTAAGAATCAAAATGATGCCTCCAAGACCTAAGGCACATATTGCTCTGTAAACCCTAGCAGAAGCAACCACTAATCCTGTTGATAATCCAGGGGCAGATATCAACTATGTTGATAACCCAAACTCTGCTCAGGTTGTTGAAGCCTCAAAGGAGCAGAAGTGAAGATCATAATATGGAAGGAAATACATTTTTGCAATTTTGAAAGCCAATTTCAAAACAAAGCTTTCAGTGGCTTAGGCAGGGTTTCATAGTTGTTTTTAGCCACCAAAAGCAAAGCTTTCAGTAGCTTACAGGTTAAGATTTATGGCCTTTTAGCCACCGAAAGCACAAAGAAGGGAAGAAAGCCACTCTTTTTGCACAGATATAAGTGTTTCTATTCTAGTTGGCATGAGAAAGGTTCCTAAGTCATGATCATAATTTAGAGCATCAGTTTTATTGCTTTGTTTCAGTTTTGGAGGTGTCAGCAACGCGAGGAAGATAAAACTTCTTATCTGTTTTTGGAAAAAGATGACTGGTTTGCCTGGGTGGCATTTTCGACCTCATCCATCAGCATCTGAATAATCCCTACAGCTTTCGAAGACTATGAAGACTTTCAAGATAAGGGTTTGACCCCTTAAATAAGATCTTTTGCTATTTTTGTGAATCTAGTTTTGAATTTCTATTTTAAGTAAATTTGATTCAGTTTTCCAGGATCTAGATATATTTTGTAAAGGCTACAGGCAGGCTACATGCAAGCTACATGTTTAAAGGGGATCAGTTCTAAAGGCCAAATGACTCCATAACCCAATGGTAAAGGCTACAAGCAAGTTACAGGTTTGCAGAAGATTAGTTGCACAGGCCAAATGACTCCATAGCCCAACAGGAAAGGCATTGGAGTTGAGGTTCTTGAAACCTCATAAGGAGGATTTCATCCCTAGAAGGAGCCAGATGTTATCTCCTCAAAAAAAATAGTCAAATTTGTTTATTTTAGGTGATAGGAAGTCATTGAAAAATACATTTCTAAATTTTTTAAGGTTCATTTTTGAGAGCCTTAGGCTTGTAATAAAGTTTGAAAAACATTGGATTTGATTTTTATTTCAAAAATGCCAAAACTCAAGTTTAGGTGGCTAAGCGCCATCCCAAAAGGGCTTCTAAGACACCAAAATCCCTATCTTTCGGTAGCTTAAACCCAAAATTCGGGGCCATTTTAGCCACTGAAAGTGCAGAAAAGTTAGTTTTTACTGCACTGAGTCATCATTTTCAAGTGATGATTCTGAGCATCTGGAGAATCATTTTGAGAAACGGGTGGACTGTTTTGTTTCTAAAATGTCAAAAAACAATAACCTCTCTCATTTTTCCAACAAGTTTCATATATTGGGAGAATCGAATTCATCTCTGAGCCCTAATTTTTGGATCTCATAATTTCCCTGTTTGACACATGTTTTGGAAATGCAAATCCCAGGAAAATGAAAATGAATCTCAAAGAACTGAGAGAGGTTTTTTCTCAGAACAAACCAATATACAAAAGGATCTTCCATTTTGTACACAATGGTTTTTTTTTTAGAGATATGGGTCAATCTTTGAGCATCATATTTCTAGAAATTTATGTCTTTTCCAGCCACCTCACAAATTCGAATTTGAGATAGGAGAAGAGGTTATCAAATCCATCTAAAGAGGATCTAAAACTGCTTGTAAAGGATATAAAGCCTATCAGTTTTATATACTAATGGTTTGACTTTGGATACTCTTTCAGACTTTGTACTCAAGCTTCTCATTTTCATATTAAGTAATACAATCTTCTTTTGCCATTACTTGTTCAGATTCCCATCTTCTTATCTAGTTTGTACTTGTACTTGAATGTTATATTCACATTATTCATGTTTTTCTAATGCCTGGTATCTGTCATCCTATCTTTGCATTGATGAGTTAGAATTTCAAGTATTATTTACTTATTGTAATTGACCATTCATATATGTTTATTGTAAGATTCTGCTGGTATAGTAAGGATTCTCCACATATCCACTTATTTACAAACTTTGTGAACAGTAGTAGTTGAAATCCTTGTCAATCTAAGTGTGTTTATGAATGTCTTGAGTGAGTGAGGTTTGATTTAGTCATCCAACTTGATTCATTTGAGTGAATCATTGAGATATTAGTTAAAGTTACCAGGCATCTCTGAGAGACAACCTAAGAGAATTTCCTGGAGTGATAACAAATTAACAAATGTAACCAAGAGATAGGAATCAATCTCTAAGGTGCTAACACATTAGGGACTTAGAGATTGAATCTTGAGGAGAGGGATTTTCTAGGGTGAATGCACTTTTGGACCCTAGAAACCTTTTCTCCCTTCTTGTAGCTTCACCTATGTCAAGAATCAAGTGTCTAGGAATAAAATCCTATAGTGCTAGAACTTTAGGGCTTTAGGAGTCTAACCCTAGCTAGAATTTATTCATAAATTTTGGACAAAATTGACCTTGTGAGAGGAGGAAATAATTATGCTCCCCTCTTAGTGTTTTACAAAGAAAGACATATAGCATGAAAAAGTGGATTTCACCATAAACCATTAATAACATTAAGAAATATTGCATAAATTTACTTACTTCACCAAGATATCACAAGAGAAAACCTTAATTGCAACAATTCCATCCAAAAAATCAACAAAGAACATCCATAACTTGACCTTCCAAGCAAGGTGAATTTGTAGAAGAGAGAGATAACCAAGGATAAGGATAAATTTTCATACTTAGTCTCTCACAAAGGTGAGAATATATGATTCTAAAATGAAATGTCAAGTGGATTTATTTATATATATCCATCTTGACCTATTTTTCCACTTTAAATTGTCAACAACAAAACATAAGAGGGTCGACCCCTTAAATATTCCCTTACAATATACAAAAATAATTTTTTACATGAAATACAACCCTAGAAGGGTGACATCATGCCATAAGAGGGTGACGTAGGATATCCAAGTGCAACATCAAGAATCAGGAGGGAGACGCTGGGCCTCCAAAGGCCATGTGTCATACCAAAATGTCCTTTCATGGTCTCCTCCTGTCAAGCCACCTATGGAACCATATCATCCATCAACCCTAACCCTTCAAGATGACTTCAAGGGCTAAGAGGTGAATTCCTAGGCCTCCAAAGGAAAACTTCCAAGTGGATAAGGGTGTAACCTCATCCTCTATTTATTCCAAGGTGCCTCCAAAGGAAAGATCCTCCACTCTCAAATTGCAACGTTCATCATTAATAGTCACCACATCCAGGGTCTAGCATCCATCCTATGGGAAGGTCCTGTAAAGACAAACAAGTAAGCCTTCCAAGGGTCCACAAGTCACATGAATCATGCTAAGTAAGAAAAATCTAATACAAGAACCACCCAAGCTTGTGAATCAAATCACCCCTTTTCAAGTTAAAAAAATTCTCAAAGACCTTATAAGTTTTTTCAAATTTAGGTATGGGAGGGTGTCATGGTGCCCTACTGGGTAAGCCAATCCCCAAGTCAAGTAACGTTTCCCAAGGATACCCTATCTAGATAATGTGATGAGTAAGAGGTGGATTGGGGGAATATTTATGGGCATGGGGTTATTGACATATCAAGGGTTTGTATTGTCTCATTTATGGGTGCCTTTGTGGAGAGTGTGATGCATCCTTCATTTGCAATGCAACATTTTTCTAATCCCTTGCCTTTATTTTATTATGGTCCGAACATTGAGTGTTGTGTGAAATGGGAAATAAAGAGCACCACAATGCCACTTGAATTTAGGAACACATTGAGTTCCATATGCAATGGAAAGTAAAAGACATCTCAAATGTGTTCCCCCAATAAGAAGGAAATTTATTAATTATGTTTTTTAAAAGGTTCTTCATTTTTATGGAGAATCGAGTCATTGTTCCTAGGAAACTAGGGAGAACATCTGGAAGGATAATCTATGTCTTTTAAATTTTTCCATCTTCAACACCTTTGTTCCTTTAGCCCCTTCTTCCCAAGAAATGAGGTACATGCCATTCTTGGGGTCAATGGTCCTGAAAACCCAAAAGATGAGGAAATAGAGGGGAAGAAGTGTGGAAAGTGGTAAGTATGAGCGAGAATGGTACAATGACCCTTCAATGATACCCCCTCAGTAGAAACCCCTTTCCCAGGGGTGACCTACTTATGAGGAAACCATGTCAACCACCAAGGTGAAATAAGGAAAAAGGAATAATTTCCAAGCAAACAATTTATAATAAAGGAGTCTTCGCAACATGTTGAAATGATTCAAATATTAAAGTGACACTTAACATGATACCAGACTTATTACCTCATGAAGCAAGACTTGTTGTATTCTTGGAGACACGCTAGTGTAGTGGAAGTTGTTCTATTGAAATGATGATGATGGTGAACTATGGTCAGTGGAGGGGCCATACAAGTTGTACTATGCATCATGCTCTTGACACTCCATGTCTACTACCTGTGAGCCTCAAGACATCATCTCCTTATTTACCCCTAGGCTTGGGGGGTAACATCTAGCTCTTCCATGGGGACATGTGCTCACTATAGAGTGCATGAGAACCTCAACATCTCCTGGTATGACCTATGCCTGCACAACACAAGCAAAGTATTGAAATCTAAGGGGTGGTGTAACTCACCCCTTGTTCATATGGAAAATAAATACTACCAAAATCTAAAGAAAGACTTGGAAAGAAAAAATTTCTAATATTTTATTCTAGCATATCAATATGAGCATGTGAATTATACAAAATTAACATAACAAGATGACAGGATGCAAGACAGACAATATGTAAATAAAAAATAATGCATGAAAATATAAGAAAATACAAACTATACTTGCAAGATATATACAATGCAATGTAGGATGCAAATGCCTACCCTACCTACTCTAATCTATGTTAGTCAAAATGCTAGGTATAAACATATAAACATTGAAACCATCCCAATATTTCATTAGAATGTTTACCTCTGTGCTACATCATATACCAAAACAAGCATAAGTTAAGCACCAAAATTCCATGAGTTGGAACTGACACTATATCACATCTAATCATGAAATCTAACTCATGGAGGTGGGAGAGAGGGATAAAAATATGCCAAGTCACATTCCCACAAGAATGATCAACCCATATCTGAATAGGGTTGTGATAATATGAATACCCATGAGGCTGACGCAAATGACCCGAAGTTTGAATACTGAGATCTCATCACTTCCCAAGGACTAAGAAGGGATGAACAAGAATATATAATATGACTGATAATTACTTGAGGGGGGAGGGGGGGGGGAGAATGAGATTTCAAATTTATTCTTAAAGAATCCAACTTACCCTTGATTTCTAAGAAAACGTTTTTCCTCAGAGGCAACTTGGGACAAGGAACATGTTTCCTAGTTGCATCCTCAGTGACATAGTGAAATAAAGAAAGAGAGGGAGCCTGGAAAGTCTCATCGCAAGAATCTTATTCAGAGCAAATCATGACCTCATATTCATCAAGGTTAGAGCATATGGGGAGTTGAAAATCCTCTTTATAGAATAAATCCAAGTACTCAAAATAATATGTATCAAATCCCGCATGATGTGATCATAAATCTTTATGAGAATATTGCATTAAGTCACCCTTGGGTGGTTGAAGGAAATTTGTAATCATGTCATCTTTCTGTTGCAAAACATTTAGTAGAAAACACATGGTTGTTGTAAAGGCCACAGTTGAAAACAACATTCAATATAAAAAATGGGATCTCCATCATGACCAATCACATCCCATTTATGTCTCCCAAAATTCATAAACTCATCAATATTATCAATCATATCATCACCCTTATCATAACATGAAGATTTTAGTGCATCGAAGGGTTCCTCTAACACTTGTTAATTTTCTGAATCATGAAATAAAGCACTATCAATAATTTGGAAAGGGAAATAACACACCGCATTCTCTTCTTCTTGTGTAGGAGGAGTGGAAACTTGGATGACTTCATCAAATGGAGGAGCAAGCATCGATAATTCTTCTTCACGAGAAATCTCTTTGCAAATCTCTTCCTTGGGTTCTTGGTTTTGAGCATGGTGCACCTTCTTGTGATATTATACAATATTAGTAGTGAACCTTACGTCCTCAAGGACTACTATGTGATATAGAAGAAGATATTCATATGTCTGATAATTTGGGTGGAAATACTCAATAAATATTCTAATGAGATCTATGAGTGAAGATATTCACTTTGGCTTGCAACAATCCTTGACCCAATTTCACACTTCCCAGGACAAACAATTTATAAATAACTTTATTTATATGTCCTCGTTTTGCAGTTCTATTTCCTACGGGTGCTCAAGGAACTCTATAATATGAATAATGATGTAACCCTCGAACATTGGATGGTATTGCTAGATTTTTTTTTATGAATTGAACTATGTATTAAGTTTTGAAATGTCCAACATTTCAAGTGGACACTCCACCCATCATCAGGGACACAAAAATATCTTATGGTGGAGAAGAGCATGTTGAGGTTTGTCGTTGGATGCTCTTCCAACCAAATATCAAACTCATTTGGGTACCCAAGAATGTTCTCAAAATCAATATAAGGATATATTTCATGGTCATCCCAAGGTGACATGGTTCTATCACTCGAGAGTATACAAATTTGAGTGTAGGATGACACCTAGGAATGTGTCAGTGGAGCTGGTAGATTGTCCCCTTGGATCATCAAAGGAAGGTGAGGGAACTATCAAACTACCCTCACTGGAGTTGCAAAGTAATGTTGAGAGATAAGGGCTTCGGGAAAATTTTACCAAAATATATGTTGTTGAGGAGAATGACTCAACCCTCCCCGGAAACGATGCCAAAATATAATTGCAAGATTTGTATTTATGAAAATCCCAACACAAGATCACCAAATCTTGCATAACTACAGGAAATCCTACTAGTATCACCTTAGTAATAAATCCCCTCATTTTAGTGATGGAAGAGGTCCACCAAAGGGGAGTCTTCCCTGGTGACCTCAAGGGATCAAAGTACCAAGTTTTTTATCCAAGCATACAACCCCCTCTCTTAATCATCTAAGTAAAGGTATAGATCGGGGAGAAATAAAATGTAATAATATGATTTTAGTATATACCCAGAACAAGAACGCTTACAACATATATATAATGATTTCCAAGTGAAAGTATCCAAATAATACCTCCTCACAACACTAGAAAGTGAAAGATTCTGTGGATGTTATAAAATCACAAGAGTTAAGACCAATACAACAACAATATATAAATTGTGACAACACCAAAAATTACACTTCAGAATTGCAACAATTAACCATGAAAATATAGCATTTACTCAATAGAACATTATCCAACTGTTAGATACATTTTTTAGGTATGTTATTCCACAATTAGAGCAATGCATGCAAAAAATTAGAGTAAGTTAAGATGGTTGTAGCAAACTTTTTCAACAACAACAATTTTATTAGTCAATTAGCTTAAGTTAGAGTTAGTAAAGTTAGTAGGAAGCTTGAGAGAATTAAAGCTCAGAGTTTGTTGATCACTTTCACCACAAGAGAGCTTAAAGATTAGTGCCTTTGAGGGCTATGGAGTCTTTACAACAACAACACAACCAAATTGGAACTTGATCTAGATGTAACCAAGAGGTAGGAATCAATCTCTAAGGTTCTATCGCATTAGGGCCTTAGAGATTGAATCTTGAGGAGAGGGATTTTCTAGGTTGCAAATACTTTTGGGCTCTAGAAACCTTTTGTCCCTTATTGTAGCTTCACCTAGGTCAAGAGTCAAGAGTCTATGACTAAAATCCTAAATTTCTATCACTTTAGGTCATTAGAATTCTAGCCCGAGCAAGGATTTCTTCACAAATATTGGCCAAAATTAACCTTGTGAGAGGAGGAAGCACTTATGCTCCTCTCTTAGGATTTTACCAAGCAAGACGTCTAGCATGAAAAAATAGATTTCATCATAAAACATTAATAGAATGAAACAATATTGCAAAAATTTACTTCACCAAGATATCACAAGAGAAAACCCTAATTGCAACAATTCCATCCAAAAAACCAGCAAAGAATATCCATAACTTGACCTTCCAAGCAAGGTGCATTTGTAAAAGACAAAGATAACCAAGGATAAAGTGAAAATTTAATACTTAGTCTCTCACAAAGGTAAGAAGATGTGATGCTAAAATTAAATGTGAAGTGGATTTATTTATATGGAGCCATATTGACCTAATTTTCTACTTTAAATTATCAACAATAAAACATAAGAGGGTTGGCCCCTTAAAATTTCCCTTACAATATACACAAATAATTTTTTACATGAAATAGAACCCTAGGAGAGTGATGTCATTCCCTAAAAGGGTGATGTAGGCTCTCCAATTACAATTTCAAGCATGATGAGGGAGATGTTGGGCCTCCAAAGGCTAAGTGTCATGCCACAGTGTCTTTCCATGCTCACCTCTTGTCAAGCTACCTCTAGAATCATCTCATCCATCAAAACCTAGTCATCCAAGGTGACATCAAGGGCTAATAGGTGACATCCTAGGCCTCCAAAGGACAATGTAGAAGTGGAGAAGGGTGTAGGGATGATTTTAAGGATGGAAATTTATTTTAAAATATAGAAACCTTGGCGAATCTTACTAATCCCTCATATGCCAACTATAAAATGTTTGGCGATATTTTTGTAAAAATATTCAAATTTCTAAGGATTTTATATAGTTTGTATAATTTTTTGGAAATTTTAAAGGTAAAATAATTTTATCCTATAGAATTTGGGCAAATCATTTTTAGAATAGCGAATATTTTTTTGGGAAAAACCATGGAAAATTAGCCCACGAGCGAAATTTAGCCCCTAAAATCATCCATGGAAGGGTGAAACCTCATCTTCTAATTATTCCAAGGTGCCTCCAAATGCAATTTCCTCCACTCTTAAAGTGAAATGCTCATCATCAATGGTCACCACATGTGGGGTCTAGCATCCATCATGTGGGAAAGGTCCTGCAAAGACAAATAGGTATGCCCTCCAAGGGTCCAAAATTCACACAAATCATGCCAATTAATCCACATATAATACAAGAACCACCCAAGCATGTGCATCAAATCACCCCTTTTCAAATTAAACAAATAATCAAAGACCTTATAAGTTTTTCCAAATTTAGGTATGACAGGGGTGTCATGGTGCACTATTGGTTAATCCAATCCCCAAGTCAAGGAATGTTTCCCAAGAAGACCCTATCTAGATCATGTGATGAGTATGAGGTGGATTGGGGAAGGATTTCTGGGCAATAGGCTCTTGACATATCAAGGGTTCATTTTTTCTCATTTATGGGTGCCTTTGTGGAGGGTGTGTTGCATCCTTTGTTTGCAATGCAACATTTTTCGAAGCCCTTTCCTTTAATTTATTATGGTTCAAACATTGAGTGATATGTGTAATGGAAATTAAAGAGCACCACAATTCCACTTGAATTTAGGAACACATTGAGTTCCATATGCAATGGAAATTAAAGGACATTGCAAGTGCATTCCCCCATCAAGTGGGATATTTATTAATTATGTGTTTTAAAATGTCCTTCATTTTTATGGAGAAGCGATCCATTGTTAACAGGACCTTAGGGAGAGAACATGGAAGAATAATATATGTCTATTTAAATTTTCCATCTACAACACCTATTGGCCTTTGCCCCTTCTTCCCATGAAATGAGGTACATGCCCTTCTTGGGGTTAAGGAGCCCGAAAACACAAAATATGAGGAAATGAAAGGGAATAAGTGTAGAAAGTGGTAAGTATGAGTGGGAATGGTACAATGAACCTTCAAATATACCCCCAAGTAGCAACCCTTTTCCCTAGGGTGACCTACTTACTAGGAAACCATCTCAACCACCAAGGCGAAATAAGGATAAAGGTATAATTTACAAGAAAATATTTTATAATCAAGAATGGACTCTTTTCAACATGCTCAAATGCTTCAAATATTAGAGTGAAACTTACCACAAGATCATACTTGCTACCTCATGAAGAAAGATTTTCTATCTTCTGGGAGTCATGCCAGTGTAGTGGATGTTGTTTTGTTGAAATGATGATGATGATGAACTATTGTTAGTGGAGGGGCTCTGCAGGCTATGTTATGCATTTGTCTCTTGGCACTCCATGTCTGGTACCTGTGGGCCTCGAGACATCATCTTCTTATTTACCCCTAGGCCTTGGGGGCTAACGGGCTCAAGCAGGGATGGCATAATGATGCCAAATCTTGACTAAATCATTGGGGAATAAAATAAGTTATTTTGCAAAATACCAATGATATTAAAAATATTGTACAAATTAATTTAAGGAGAACCCGTGGTGTCATAAATAACTATAGGATAAAAGAAAATTAAGATATTATAAGGAGGTGGTTAACCCTAATCTTGAAGATCAAAAGTATCTCTCTATTTTGACTAGCGTAAAGAAGTGAATCATTATTGCTAAAACAAGAACTAATTCTCATAAGCTGCATAGTGAAACTGGGCATTGGGAAATCTCCAAAAATCCATGGAAAGAAAGAATATGTCAACTTTGCGACACCAAGAGGGTTGAAAATGAAAAGCACTTTCTTCTAGAGTGCCTTTCGTATACCCAAATTAGATTGCAATTTCAAAATATTTGTCACAATACTGACTTTCCTAACCTTCTAAGTCATCAAAACTTTAGTGATCTTGGAACCTTATCTTAATGATTTTCAAGCATTGAAATAACATTTTAAAGAAATCCAAGTAATCTCTTACTTTTCTTAAGGTTTGATCGACCATTTTTTGTCTCAATGGACATTAACCATCATCAACATCATAAATATTATAATAAATATTAAATTTAGATAACTAAAATAACTAAAAATTAATTATTAATTATAATATATATTATAAAAATAATAAATACAACTAAATACAAGTATGGCCATCCCATCAATTTAAATTCAATGTAGGAAGGAAATCCTATAGAATACTATTAAAAAAACATTTTTTAAGTTACAAGTAATCTTTATAACATTTTTTTTATTTATAAAATAATAAATATAACATTTTTGATGATGTCATCAATTTAATATGTAGTATAACTCTAAACGTTTCCTTGCATAGGAGCACCATTGAAGATAATTCTAATAATCAAAGACAATTGCTCTTTGACAAAAGTGAAGTTGACATTTTCTTAAAGGATTTAAATAGTGAATTACATCTCCTAATTTATAAGATCAACATTGAAGACCTCTATCATAATTTTACAACTACCCTTTCCTCTTTTATTAACAAGTTATGTTTTGAGCTGTCCTATAAAAAGAATAATAGAAAAACCAACCCTTGGTATGATAAAGAATGTAAGATTGCTAGGAAGTTAATTAGGTATGCTTCTAATGAGTCCTTAAAACTTGATAAGATCAATACATACAAATCCTTAATTAAAAGGAAAAAAAGGTACTATATAAATAAAAGTCAAGAACAACTTTCACAACTATTTGAGCTTGATCGTAAAAATTTCTAGAGGAAAATTCTAATCTGCAATACTAAAAAAATAATATGATTCCCCTAAGGGTTTGTAATTCCTACCTTAAAAGTCTTTATGATTTTTGTAATTCCATGGACACCATTCCTATTGTCCCTATAGAGTATGAAGTTTTTTCTTTGGATGACGTAGAGTTCAGAGTTAAGCGGCTTGCAAATGGGAAAGCTAAGGACATTAAAGGATACCAAGCTAAACATTTTAAAATCAGAGAGCCTATCCTCATCTCTCACATACACAAGCTCTTCAATTTAATACTCAAGGAGGGCTTCCCTAAACCTTGTATGTAGAGCCTCATTGTTCCTATCTTTGAAAATGGGGATAGAAACATTCCCTCTAATTATAGGACCATTATGATTAGCCCGATTTTTTGCAACCTTTATGGAATTATTTTTGAAAAGAAGATTAACCTTTGTCTAGAAAGTCACAATAAAAGAGCTTAAGGCATGCCAGGTTTAGGATATATCATTCAACTGTGGACCATCTTGTTACCTTTAGGATCATTGCAGAGGAGTTCCGCAATATTAAACCAATATTTTTTGTTTTTGTTTTGTTGGATTTAGAAAATCTTTTGATACAAACCCTAGGAAAAACCTTTGGAATAGATTGGAAGATATAAAAGTGTATTTCTAGTTGAGAGATGCTACAATAAGGATATATGAGAACATTATTTCCAAGTTTAAGAACATTGAGGGTTGGTCGAAAGAGATTAACTACAATATTGGAGTCAAGCAAGGTTGTCCCTTGTCCCCTACCCTTTTTGGCATATGCATTGACAAGTTAGAAGATTTCTTGGAAGAATAAGGTTGTGTCAGCCCTACTCTGACTAGTATAATCACCATTCTTCTTCTTTATGCTGATGATATCATTCTTATGGCAAGGAGTCCCCACAATCTTGGAGAGTAACTAAGAATCCTCAAGGATTTTTCCTCCAATACGTGTATGATTGTTAATAGTAACAAGACTAAGGTCATGATCATTAAGTCCAATAATATCACTTATGATACCTTCATAAATGACAAAAAAAAGTTGGAGGAAGTGACTTCATACAAATTCTCACGAGCTCCATAGTGAAACTGGGCATTGGTTAGTTCCTAAAAATCCATGGGATGAAAGAGTGTGTCACCTTTGTGACACTAAGAAGGTTGAAGATGAAAAACACTTTCTCTTATATTGTCCAACCTATACCAAGATTAGATCTCAATTTCAAAATATTTGTCACACTACCAACCTTCCTAACATTTTGACTCAATATAACTATAGTGATCTTGGAAAGCTTCTCTTAATTCTTTTCGAGCACATTTTTTTTTTCTAAAGAATTACAAGTAATTCCTTACCCTATTAAATTTGATAGACCAATTCAGTCTCAGTGGATGTTAATCATCATCATCATCATACAAATTTTTTTGTAAATATATATTTTTTCTAATAATATTAAATATATAAATTATAAAAATAATATTTTTCAAATATTTTCAAATATTTATTATTAAAATTCTATTTCAAAATATGATATTAAATTATATTAAATTCTAGAACTAAGGTGATTTATAAATGTATTGAAAAAATGTTTATACTTGTGGTGAATTTAAACAATGATTTATACTTACAGTGATACTGTGACATGAATGCGAAGGGTTTATAATAATAATAATCTATTTTTTAAGGTCATAGCCAAGCCAGACACCAAATTGGTGTATGAGACCCCTTGTTTGTTCGAAAAAGGACCCCCTCTACGCAACAATTTGACTGCTAAAGTCTACAGAGGTATATATACCCTACCCCCCTTTGGATTTGAACATGTGACCTCCAAGGAGGAAACACATGTTCTTAACCATTAGGCCTACTTAGGTTAAGAACATCATATTCTCAATGGACATCACATTCTCAAGGCTACCTGGGGTAAGAATTGGAATGGAGGTATAGGTGTAGTGAATTTGAATAGAACGAAGAAGAGATTTAAAATTTGAATGGTGGTGGAGGGAGGGGAGGTTTATAATGTTAACAATGGTTTCCTGCAATTTGTAAATCAGGTGCATAAGTTCCTTCTATTACTTATTTTCTTTTATTTTCAATATGAGCACTTCACCACATATTACAAAACCTCAACTTGTCAAGGGAAGGCCTGGCTAAGTCACCCTAGAGAGCCTTATGAACATATAAAATCATTAGAGAAAAGGAGAGATCCAAACAGACTTATAGGCAATGTTTGATAACAAATTTAAATTGTTAGAAGACAATATTAAGACATAGATAGAGAATAGAATATTAGGGTTTGAGACTCACTTGCAAAAAATAGAGGTTAGAATCCAAGAAATGGAAAAACAAAAACAATTAACCAAAGTAGGAGAGGTCAAAGCAAATCTCAACATGAGAGATAGGATTAAAGAGCTAGAAGAACAACTAACTAACAATTTAGTCCTAATTGGTTTGGAAAATAAATTGGATATCAAAACCATTAAAGAGGAAATGAATAAGATAATCGAGTTGGATAATGAGCATAACAAAAGAGCCTTGAACCTCATAGTTTTTGGTATAAAAGAACAACAAGACTAGGACACACTAGCAATAGTAAAATAAGAACTAAAAAATAAATCACAAATTGAAACAACTTACATCATAGAACAAAGGAGGTTGGGAAAATATTGGAACATAGAGATAAGCTATAATGACCAAAAATATGGCATACTCAGTGAATCTCCAAGCTTAAAAGGGTTAAGAATATTTATAAATGAAGACCTCATTCCAAAAGACCAAGCTAAATTAAGGAATGAAGTTCAAAAGGTGAAAGAAACCATGAAGGAAAGCAAATGAGCAATAATTAAAAACCGAAAAATTCATGTTAGGGATAGAAACCAAAATGATAATAATAAATAGAAATTTGAGATACATAAATAAAATTCTAAAGAATTCCAAATAATTCATCACCTTCTTATATTTAATAGAATTGTTTTTTAAATAAAATTGTGTACATTATATTAAATACAATAAAATATTATCCACTTGAGTTAACTCAAATGGATTAAAATATTAAATTGATATGTTTTAAATATTATAAAATATTCATTATTAAAATTATATTTTAAAATAAAATATACAAATTATATTAATATAAATTTATTATAATTCCATACAAAAACTAATTATATTTAATAAATTTAAACTTTTAATTTTTATATTTAAGTGTATCTTGACCATATACATATTATAGGAAATATATTTTAATGAAATCAATGAACACCATATTCTCAATAGATTAATATTCCAAAATCTTTCATAAAGATTACTTTGAATTTTTATTCAAAGACAAAACATCTTACCTGGAATAAAACTTCACTTTGAATAAAATTTTAAAAAAAGGAAAAATATCTATGAAGAAAATTCACAATTTTAATAGAGCATTTATTATATTTATGTTGGATGTTCAAATCTCTTGAAAACTAAGTTGAGGTGGGTTATATTTTTCAGAAACAATACAACTACATTTATGTATTCCAATTTATGAATAGAATTGTCGTATTTTGCATCTTGAATAAAACTATGTTATAAAGGTAAAGGTGTTTGAATAAGTTTTTTATTTTTTGGGATATATATATATATATATATATATTTTCTTTTTCTTATGGAAAAAATATTATATTTATATGGTATGAATATACATATATGTTTAGGCCCAAAAAATATCCAGATTATTTTTCAATGAAAAAAATTACGAGACATACCTTGGATGAAACATAGGACGTCATCCATAAATAGGAGATGAGTCAGCGATTCAAATCCAAACACTCTTGTCAACCTCTCTACTTGTCCCTGGCATCAACAACCAACCAATCTACTAAGAGAAAGAAGAGGAAAGGTGATAAGGAACACCCTTGACATAATCCTCCAGTTTCTTGATGTTGATTTTGATCAATTTGGTTAATTGGCCCAAATTGGTCACCTGTACCTGTAGATCTTGCTATCTTATTACCAATAATACTTAAAATTGAAAACCTTGATGCACATTTTGTTAAAAATAATGGATGGGAAGCCCTAACCTCGATCCTATTATTTAAAGAGATTTTAAATTAAAATCCCTTAATTCTACTTCTACTACTTCATCTTCTTTTGCTAAAGATGTTGAGAGCCATGTAATTGAATCCATCAATTCTACTAAGAAAATACATGCTAAATACAAACACCAAATGGACACTCAAGTTCCATCTTCTTCAGAGAACCTTGTTGTAATTTCTAATATTTCCAAGTTTAATGAGGTTTCTCCCATAACTGATCAAGTTGTTGGATCTTGATGACAACTCCTCTTTTTTCCTAATGAAGAGCCACAACAGTGGGCTCGAAATGTTGACAAATCAAATGAATTCCATCACAGTTCAAACTCTGATTTTGACTCTTACATATAACCCTTGCTACCCCAATTTTCAGATACAGGATGGGAATGATAATATCTTTTTAATATATGCACCTAGAGATATTTTTTTTGATTTTATGCACTATATGTATCATTGACCCATCATGTTCCTCCCAAACTAATTATCAAAAGTGATTTCAATTTTTGTATATTTGGTGATGGATATACATGTGCATGGATACTGACATACTTTTTTTTTTAACAAGATAACATTTGGTCTACACTTTTTGGTGTGTTTGTGTGTGGGGTAGTTTTGGACATTGAATAAGTTTATTTTGAGATGATGTGGGAAGCATGTATTTATTCCAACACATAGAATTTCACATGCACATGTTTGGTTGATTATTTAAAGGCACGCATTATGTTTTTCTTATGAAATATTAGTAAATGAAATAATGAGGGGATATAAGGAAGATTAGGATCAATAAGTAATTTATTAGGAGGCATAAGAATTTCATAGAAATCTCAAAGAACTAACGACTTATGGAAGCTAGTGATGCTCTTCTCTTTTCTAAGTGATGAGATTTTTTTTTTTAACTCTTAAT
Source organism: Picea engelmannii (assembly GCA_009831015.1). Classification (NCBI taxonomy): domain Eukaryota; kingdom Viridiplantae; phylum Streptophyta; class Pinopsida; order Pinales; family Pinaceae; genus Picea; species Picea engelmannii. The sequence continues at coordinate 1,832,000 of ML778684.1, forward strand.
AATATCCTTAGACATATAGTATTTGAAAGTGAATTTGTTTCCCGAAAACTTTATTAATGAATAATAATAATTATTATTATTGTTGTTATTTGAAAAGTTCATAATAAGTTTTTTTAACAAAAAAAAGTTAAGATTCTATTATATTCCAAAATTGTACAAGAAAAGAGCAAGGGGATCTGCCATTAATGGAAACCTGACCCCAAACTTTGTTCAAGTCATTATGATATCATGAATTACCATCAATAATCAATCAACTATCAATGATACATGTCCATAGATACTAGGTCTGAGGGCCTACAACCTTAGTACATATTTATACTAAAAAGGGCCTATAGCCTTTGTACATGTCTATACTAAAAAGGAAAGTTGAAAAGTTCATAATTACTAACTACCTTCTTAATAATATAAAAATAAAGAGAAGAAAAATAGAAATTGGGAGAGCGACCATTGCACAACAATTACACACAAAATAATAGTTTATATTACCTTAAGACATCAAGATACAATAAGTATATATAGTTGGAGTGAGATCCAACTAAATCCAAATATGGAGATGTAGGTTGAGAGAATATCTCAACAATCTCCTACAAAACCTCAAACCAAATCCCCAAACTTAGTACACAACATTAATGAAAGCATTATCTCTAATACCCCCCTTTAATTCTTACATTCAATCAACTTACAATACTGAAATCATGATTACAAAATTTGTCATATATCTTTGTCTGACTGATCCTCATACGCACTTACACCCATCTCTGAACTTCATAGATACGATGTTTCTCTCCCATCATCTTTGAGCTACCACTTCCTACAACACATATAAAACTGCTTCCGACCATGTTTGACGTTCTTTGTACAACTGATGCTTTAGACTTCCCAAAGGACAATCTTGATACTAAACCATCCTATGGATACACTTCCATCTGTGAATATTTTTCTTTCGACTATCCACAGTTACCTAGGAGAATGATCTAGATATTGAATGTCTTTAGTAGTCAGTTTCACAACTTGACCTTACATAAAAAAATAACCTGTAACTGACGCTCGCGGAGCACGACGAGTCACATCAACTTGACCTTATGAAGAACAACATGTTACTAATGCTCCTAGAGCACAATGGGTAACATTAACATAAAAAAATTATTGGTCTATTATTTGTGGTTCTGTATTATTTGATTTTTACACACTAACATACAAACAAATACACAAAAAATCATTACATAAACACACTCAAAACAATAGGCAGCCTCCTTTGAATTCTCATGCTTGCACCCATGAACTACATCGCCTTTTATCTCCCAATATAACTTCACTCCAATTTAAATAATTACACTTTTTTTCAACATGGTCGTAATATCCATGTAGTTTTAATTTTACTAAAGGGAATATTCACCTTTTACATTTCCCTTTTTAATAATAGAGAAATTGAAAATGGGTTTGGCATGTGACATATCATGACCTTTCTATTGGTGAGACAGAAATGGACAAAAATGTTGAAAGCTTGTTTCCGTGCAAACGGTTTGCAATAGACTTCAAATCTTCTACCCCAACAATACAGATCTGCATACAGTGTTGACTCCATTTCAGCGTCTATCAAATTCAATTCACCGTAGGTATTGCATGGATGTAGCGATTTCTCCAAGAAAATATGGACAACGATTTCTCCAATGGATCAGATCTTCTTTGGCAGCAATTTTTTCCTTTTTATGGTGGCTCAAAACGGTCCCTCAACAGATCTGATTGTTGTGATGATTGTTGAGTGATTTCCTCCTTTAAATTCTTCCTCTCAAATGGATCTGCAGACAACAACCTTTTGTCTCTTCTTACAACTAAAGGCAATATCTTAGACCACAGAAAAATAACACAGAGGAACACGCAACAACTAAAACTTCACCCACCCAGAAGTCAAAAAAACACTTCACCCTCACATATATGTACAGAGAATTGTCTATCTGGGCTCTCACATCCTCCTAGCCGTCCTGTGAGGGAATCAAGCCAGCTCTACCAACTCTAATACCAACATAGAAATTGAGATAGTGACCATTGCACAACAATTACACACAGAAAAATAGTTTATATTACCTTAACACATCAAGATACAATAAGTATATATAGCTCGAGTGATATCCAACTAAATCTAAATATGGAGATGTAGGTTGAGAGAATATCTCAACAATCTACTACAAAACCTCAAACCAAATCCCCAAACTTAATACACAATATTAATGAAAAAATTGTCTCTAACAAAATAAAGCCAAAAAATAGAGTAGAGAAGTAATGTACAAGCATATTAATAAAGGTATAGGTCACAATTTTCTCTCTTAATATTTCTTAATATTTATAATAAAAGATGAAGAAAAGTTAAAAGATTCATAATTGCTAACTATCTTCTTAATAATATAAAAGAAAGAGAAGGAAAACCCAAAAGATAGAGGAGTAGAGGAGCTAATGTACAAGGATATTAATAAATGTATAGGTCAAAACTTTCTCTATTTATGAGAAATGATATTCAATGAAAATAATTACTCATAGACCTATGATTCCAGCCCTTACCTTTTTCACATTTTCGCTGGTCTTTGTATGGTTTCGAAAACATTAAATTAAATTTGAATATTACATAGTCCAACGTCCAACTTTTCTTAAAAGTTGTCCAATCATTGTTATGTAAATGTACAATGTTATGTAAATGGATATATTTACAAAATATTTTTATGGGGTTGGTTAAACGTTTTATTTTTTTGGTTTTTTTGGTAGGAATCTGGTGATGTAAATTTGGACAAATTATCTATTTTTTGTTGTTTAAATTGTATTTTTAAATGTATAGATGGATTTAACATACTAAAAATTCCTAAGGCACTTGGATTATACAAACTTAACCACTCAAATAAGTAGATCTAACTATTCCTCGCCAAATTTCGGGCAAAATAGAACGAAAAAAATCCCCAAAAAAACTTCTAAAAAATAGAATGTTTAGACTACTACCATTTTTATTCGTGACTAATAAAACTATGTTCATATCTTGCTTTTGAATGTTAATGTCCCATTCAGTTTTTCTAATTTCTTTATGATTGATTATTTAAAAATCATAAAAGTAGAAAACTCAAAAAAATATTCCTAAATACTTTGTTTACATTTAAGTTTTTTTAAATTGATTTAATCATTTTTTTATAATGCACATTAATTAATTAATTAATTAATTAATTAATTATATATATATATATATATATATATATATATATATATATATATATATATATATATATAT
>ML778684.1:1847136-1870770 GCA_009831015.1 Picea engelmannii
ATATATATATATATATATATATATATATATATATATATATATATATATATATATATTAAAAGCTTCATAAAACATTATATTAACTATTTTCAATTGTGTAGACTCAATACAACTAAAACATCAATCTAGTACGTAGAGATTTATATTCCTACAAACAAGCCTTATCCACAATCTCTTCAAAATGCCAAGAATAATAAATTAGAATTACATAACTAACATCATCTTTCCAAAATCATTACGAATCTAATCATAAATAAAGTACATTTAGTGAAGCAAAACAATATCCATGGGTATGTATTCAATGTGTCCCATCTTGTCCATGTATTTATTGAAATCCTACCATTCCAAATTTTAAATGTTTAAACATGTTAAACTTGCACTTCACTTTGCATGTGCAACATCCATTATTTTTTTATTTAACTGAAAGCTCAATTTAAATATGTATTCAAGAAAATCCTTAAATGTCTAGATCTTGACAATCATACATGAGTACTCAAATATTCACAAAATATGAGTGATAAGGGAAACAATCCATCTTATATCATTTTTCATGAGTATTTATACAACCATATAGATGGTTAGAGTTCTTGTATCTACGACCAACTACTTATCCGTCAAATTCATGACACATACTACATATCATATTTTACATTCACATATTTATGTTCAGTTATCTTAATCTAAGGTCTAAATATAATGTATAATGACATTGACATAATATAAGCCTAATATCCCCCAACTTCTCCCCCAATCTCAAAGTCTTTCTTTGTCCAAATCAATTTTGCACCAACAACCTAAGTCTCTACTCCTATCAAACTATCTTAATTGTGCATAAAAAAAAATACACACTTTTCTGTATATGTAAATTAATAATAACAACCATTAGTTATATAAAAAGATACATGTATATAATATTCACTATGACATGTTACTCTTTGGTCTTTGTCCCTTATCCATTAGAGACACTTTTTACTATAATTACAATCCCTTCAATACATAATTTTATACTACTCACTTATGAAAACTTTAACTAAACTTTTTCCATGATCTTTGAGAATAGTGCCCTTTTAAGTTGTATATATTTCAGAACTTCAAATTAACGATGACTTGCCACAATCGAACTTTTGAGGACAATACATTTCATTTAGCATTATCTAGTGTCCTATCCGCTATGAGCATATCTTGATTACCGATTTCAAAGATTTTGGTCATTAATCTTGTGTGTTGTGTTCCAGATGTTATTGAAGTCAAATAATCAAATAAATTCTTAAGAAAAAAGTCGGAAGCAATATTATTTATATATCAGCTCATACACCAACCTTAGTGGATTTCTTTTGTAAGAAAGCATCCTTTGTAATTCTCTTGCAAATTGAACCATTCCATTGCTTGATTTCATTAGTGGCATTCGTAGTCCTCTAAATCCTTTTGCAAATGAACTAGTGTATTTAACGATCTTCATCGCCTAATTCATACAAGGGAGGATTATATTGTTAATATGCACCATGCTTTCTATGGGAGAATTTTTCTTGGTAGTTTCAAGGGTACTGGATGTGTATTGATTTTGCTAATCAACTAGTGAAATTTTCTTTAGTACAAGAAGTCTAATTATTTGCAAACTATTGTTGTAACTATTTATTTCTATTTCTACATATTTTTCAGTGTTAGTCTAGTTATTTCTATCTATATGTTCTATCACAATGGGTTTTTTACCTCTAATCTTCACCGTTTAAATTCACACAACCATCACTCAATGTTGTGTGTGTTTCCTCATCACTTAAATTTGGCAAGGGAAAACTCCCATGAGATTTTAGAATTGAATTGATAAGAATTGAATTGATAAGTGGATTTTTCCTTCTTCAAGGACAATGTCTAATAAAATCTCTTCATTTTGCATCATCTGAACCATTATTCTATTCATTATTTGTCCACTTTCATCTAGTCAACTCCATTTTTCTGTTGTTCCAAGTTCAATATGCAAACTATGTCAAAGGGTATCATTTAGATTCATACTTTTTCTTATAGATTTTGATAATCTTCTTATTGAAATCATTTATCTCCATTTATTCTTAATTGTTTTTTATTTGCAGGTCTCCCATGCTATCCTCTGCATTTCTCAAAATTTTATTCAAGCTTGGGAACCATCAATGGTTCTTCCACTTTCACATCTAATCATTCCTTTTGAGTCAATCCAGATAGGGTTAACATCTCATGGACCTAACACTATGATGTTTCTACAACTTCACGAATTATCCTAGGTATTTCCACTTCTACACATGGTTGATTATCTCAACTCGACTCTAGTAGGGTTAGCATCCTATTAACTTGATGATCCATTATTTTTGCTCTTGTTCTGGATCAATCTAGATTTTCATTTCTTACAATTTCTCTCAAATCAAATCTCCTTTATTATCTTTTATCTCATTCTACCTTTTACAAGTTAGCTAAACTTTTATAATATTTTATTATCTTATCTTATCTTATCTTTTCTTTTCTTTTCTTTTCTTTCCTTAATTTTTCATTTAAAGTATATTCACTATTTCTTTGAATCCATGCTCACTTTCTATCGCTGTCAAATATGACTACTTTTCCTTATTTTACTTTCTTCTCTCTTTTCATGATTTGAGTTGACTAGGATTTGATTTAATAATGTATCTCATCTCCATCATTTTCCTTGACTTCCAATCTAAGTCTATGATGGCAAGCACAATGTGCATTGTCATTCATTCATTTTTGGATTTGTTTTCATAGTTATTTATTTTGGAAGAAATCCTAATATTTATTTTGTGTTCTCAAGTCATGGGTTGATGGTAATAGTGGTGGAATCTCTTCAACTATATGATCAACCCTTTCCGTTATTTAAAAAAAAATTGTGCAACAATGTTGGCAAAGAACAAAAGAAACTATTATTCCAGTTATTATAGATTTGTCTCGTTACTTTATCAAATGTAATCTTTGTTGTAATGGATTATTCTTCACAAAAATTATCTAATATATTTTTCAAATCACTCATCTAAATTTGTTCTACTCTAATTTATAAATTTTAATATATTTTTCAAACTATTCATTTAATTTTTTTTTACCATAATTAATAAATCTTAATGATAATTTTATTTCTTTTACATTCATGTAGTGTTTTTGTCCAATAATTTCTTGATCTTGTACAATACTAACTCTATCAATTTATGGTGTTTTTATATGTATAATCATTTCCTATCCTATGCAAGGATTAGTCTATTCCTTCTTGCATAGTTTTTCAAATAGTTGTCAAACTTCTTTTTTCACCACTATGTTATTTCATTCTCTAACAACACCAATGCATGTCTGAATTTTCTTTAGCATCTTGGATTAGTACAATCAACAATGAAACCATTGTTGTAATCTAAATTAAGGGATTATATTTCAATGTGGTTACCAATTGTACATCATAATAAAAAGATCCATGCATACAATCTAATTATCTATCTACAACATACACAAATAGATGAGGAGAGAGAAAGTAACCATAGAGTCAACAACAAGTAGTATTTATTATATCCTTGAATATCTTAATACACAATGACGGACTAATGCATATTTATACTCTGGTATAGAGTGAAGGTATTTATAATTTTTTTAAATACCTTAGTCGGTTAGTTGATCGACTTGACTAATAATCGACTTCTACATATGATACATTTAGTCTATCTCAACTTAGTTGACCAATCATGCATGTGGAAGAGTTTCCTCAAAATGTAGGAGACCATGGCCAACTACAAGATTAGTCAAGACCTTCACAAGCTAGGCTACACATTGTGGATCACCCATTCCCATCAACTATAGACTTGGAAAATAGCCTCAACTTTCTTTATAGAAATATTTAATGGAAATAAATTGACTACAACAACACAAGTAAAGAAGTTTAGACTAGGAGTTTTAGTAGACAACCATATTGAAGAATGTGAAAAAGTATGGAGATCGATTGGATACCATGATGAAAGAGTTAGTCCACATATGTTCCTAGGTACAATGGAGGACATAGCATGTACATGGTACAAAGTGGAGGAAGCAAAATAAACATGAATCTGGAGTGAATTGAAATACAGATTTATAAATGAATTTGTTCCTCCTTGCATAAGAAATGATTTCACCTGCATTCCATGAGATTAGAGTTCTCATTGAACAACTAAATAGGCATAGAAAAGAAAAAAAACAAAATTTGAAGATCAATGTAGGTCAACTTTGACTTGTAACAAAGTAACATTAGTTGGCCAAAAGGATGGTACTCTTACAACAAATAAGGTGAAAATGGAAACTGGAAATTTTGTTGGTAAGAGGTTTAAATGTGATGCAAGAGAATTCTAGCCTCCAAAAAAAAATTCTTTGAAAAGACCTAAGGGGTCTTGAGTTTACAAAGAGAGTGAGTTTCCTAATGTTTATTTTATTAAAATTTCCTATGTTTTGAGGAATTCTAGAAGAATTGTATAAGGATTACTTTCAAACACACTCGCTTTGAGCTTTCCTCAAAGAAAATATTCAACCTTATGCAATCATATTCTTCAAGAACATTCAATGTTCTTCTTCTCCCACATATTCTTAAAGAACATTCAATGTTCTTCTTCTCCCACTAAATATTCTCCTGTTGTATTTATGCAATACTCATATAAGCAATTAGCCAATTCTATGTCTCCTTTTCCAATTCCAAAGAACATATCTTGTTCACCCCATATAACTTTAATCCGATCTATATCAACGGTTATGGTTTAATCGACCATTGGGAATGGAAGCCTCTCGTTCTCTCACGAGAGAAACAAGGTGGATGATAACCCTTCGACCAAATGCAATGAGATCTTGACCTGACACGTGGCCCTGAAGATCAATGGCCCGTATACTTTCGCAAATCACCTTGTCGTTAACCTGCACACAATTTCCGATGTGAAAATATATTCACCATCTATCTCCACTTCCTTTCGATCATACACCGATTATAAATTACCCACGATCCAATGATCAGGATTTTATTGGATTAAAATCCAACGGTCCTGATACTTTTGCGTTGCATTTGGTTCAATGGTAGCAATGCAACCTTTATTTGATTTGATGATCATAGCTCTTCATTGCATCCCATCTCTGCAACGATTATGGACTATTGGTCCTGAGAGTGATCAATGATCCTACAATGAACTAAAAGAGGGAGAGAGAAAATTATATGAAAACGAAGCCCCTGAATGGATGAATGTTGACATCAAGATAGTGGAAGATTATATTTCCCATGATGGAAGGCCCAAAATGGTAAAGTGGGAGATTATTGGTCAAAAAAATAAACAAGAGAAAAAATCAACTTATCGAGGGAATAAATAAAAAGATGTGTTTACAAAGGTCCACAAAGACCTTAAAAGATTAATTAAAGAAATGGGGAAATGAAACTTGAACTAATCCTAGGTGCAAATCCAATCAAGAAAAGGCCTTATAATCTTGCATACAAATACATTGAAATATTCCAACAAGAGATCAAGAATATGCTTGTATCATGCATTTTTTATCCTACAAAGAAAGAAGAGTGAGCAAATCCTATGTTTTTCCAATCAAAGAAATATGATCTAAATAGGTTAAGAATCTATGTATAATTTAGGAGTTGAACAAAGTAACACTTATTAATCCTTTTCCAACACCTTTTGTAGATGAAATCATAAATGAAGTAGAAAGGAATGAATGTTATTCCTTTACTGATGGATTTTTTATTCATAAACAAGTTCTCATAAAAAATGAGATTAGGAGAAAACCATATGTGTTGCCAAATGTGGTTCACTTGCATACAAAGTAAGTCCCTTTGGATTAAACAATACCCTTTTGTCTTTTCAAGAATAGTAGTCAAGGCACTCCAAGAGTTCATCTACAAGACTATGGTTGTATATTTTTATGTTTAGACTATCTATAGTCTACTCAAGAATCATATTCATTGGTTAAGGATGATACTAGAAAGATGTAGACACATCAAGAAAGCGTATCTTTGTTGCAGCCATAGGCATATTACTTGGACATGTAGTTTGTAAATAAGGAATCAATGTCGATATGGAAAACATAAATACTATTTTGAATCTTAAATCTCTAACCAATTGCAAACAAATCAATGAAACTTTCTATATTATCCAGTGTGACCCAAACAAATTCTAATTAACTTTCTATAGTGTCCAATGTGATCTAATTTGAACTAATTCCATCTCCATAACTATAGATAACACTATAGAATGATCTAGAATTTTCTTGGAGCACTAACTATCTAGAATTTTCTTGGAGCACTAACTATCAAGTTCCCTTCGAGGTTTTGAAGAAGAAGTTGTTTGAGGATATAATATTGAGATTCCTAGGTTGGTCGAAGAATTTCCATATCCATGTCGATGCATCAAACTTAGCAATCAGATTTGTTCTATCATAGCTAGGAGAATATAAGAATGACCATCCAAATTGCTATGCTAGTTGAAAATTAAACAAAGTTGAAAGGAACTCATCAACCTAGAAGAAAAAAGGCCTGGGAATGATTTTTTCACTCAAGAACTTTAGACACTACTTGTGGGCCAATCCATTTATATTTTTTACAATCACCAAGATTTAAAGTATTTGGTCAACAAGTGTATGCATAAAGGAATAATTTGTAGATGGATATTACTTTTCCAAGAATTTGAAAGGGCCTATCAAGAGTGGAGACTAGGGAAGGGCCAATATAGATTGATGATGACCTATATAATTCCCACTTATTCAAAGTAGAAGTTGCACAAAGAGAACTTGTTGAATTTATCTCATAGAACAAGAAGGAAAATCCCCATTTGATATGTTAAAGAAGAAAAACAAATTAATTGCCATGAAATGTTCTCCATACACATTAATTGATGTGAGTTTGTACAAACCTGGCCTTGATTGTATATAAAGGAAATGTGTATATAACATGAGAGATAAGATATTATTGAGTAATCACATTCTATTCCAACTAGAGGACACTATAATGTAGATACAATAGGAATATATAACAAGAAATATTGTGGTGGCCTACATTTCACAAAGAATATAGAGCCAAATTTAGCACATGATGAATGCCAAAGACTAGGAACACATCTACAAAGAGATGAAATTCCACTATAGTAGATTAATCAAAATATAATTTTTAAGATTGGGGCTATATACCTTGTAGTGCCATTCCCAACTGGAGGTAAAATACCAAGGGACGGGTATATCATCGTTGTAGTTGAGTACTTAACCAAATGGGAAAAAGATAACCCAGTCAAGAACTACACAAAGGAGATAGCAATGAAACTTGTTTATGGAAATATTATTAATCTATTTGGATGCCCACTTACTTTTATAAGTGATAAGGAAACCTGTTTTATAAATAGTACATTAAAATGTATTAATGAAATATTTTCTAATCAACCACATAAAAATTCCTCCATATCACTCTTAAGCCAATGGTGCAATTGAAGCTTTTAATAAAGTTTTGGCAAAAGGTATTAAGTAAAATGTGTAATGTGGAAATACTTGATTGGGATGATAAAATTCATGTTATTCTTTAGTCATAGAAAATATCAATTAGATATGCCTCATTCAAACTAGTGTATGGGAAAAATGCAGTAGTTCATCTACATTTCAAAGCATTTCATGTATATAGAGTGGATAAAGTACTAAAATTTGACTAAGAAAAATCTAAAGAAGATTAATTATACCAACTATACAAGCTAGGATAATCTAAAGATATATAGAAACAACAACAATGGAAGGCTTGGAATGATAAACACTTAAAGAAAGAAAAAAGTTTTAAAATCGAGATTGTGTACTTTATATGACAACAAAGTTTAAGGCAAATCAAGAAAACTAGAAATGACTTGGCTCGGTTCATACGTCATTAAAAATGGCATAGCCAATGGAGTTGTTCAAGTTAAATAACTCTATGGAATTTAATAAATAAGTTCGTTAATGGTGCTTGACTAAGGTACCATCCTTGATCCAAAATTTAGCAAATGAAAAAAAATTGAAAAACATAAATACAAACAAAAAAAAATCAAATAGTCTTGTGAGTAGGGTAGAATTGTTTTATAATTTTTTTTATTAGAGAGCAGTTTCTCATCCAAAAACCTTATCCACTACAAGAAAAAGAGACCAACAATTAGAAACAGACTGATAAGAAAACAACGATAGTCAATTCAGAGAAAAAAAATGAGAAGAATTGCTTAAGAATGTACAAAAAAATATATGATGGAATCGATAGAAGTATAAAGATAAAGACATAGAGAAGTCAACCAAATAAGAAAAATAGAAAGTTAATTGATCATAAGATAGAAGCATATTGCAACAAAAGAAAAATAAAGGAATATATTGAAATCAAATATAAAACAATTCAACGAGGGAAACAAGAGAACCCCGATTGAACATAACAATGCCATAAACAGAGGGAATCAATATGACATAAGAATACAAGAAAACAAGAACATTGAAAGAATGAGTTCAACCCTAGAAAACATGAGAATAAAAACATACATATCATAAGATATTTCAACCCATCAAAATGATGCAATCAAGACTTTAAATGATCTTATGTTTGGAAAATTTGATAGAGTCACAAGAAAAGAAAAAAATAAAAGAAGAATTGATCCATTGAATAGTAATGAAACTCCTTATTGAAAATATGATAGAAACTTTTGAGAAACTGGAATCATTTAAGATAGGTAGGTGAGCTTGTTGTAAAATAATCCGAAGGCAAAAAATTTCACACATTCAATAACAAAAATCTTAAGAGAGTTAAGTGAAGAAGAAAGTAAAAGGAATTGGGGTTYGCATAATAACATTAGAACAAGTAGATAATCCATTGAATCAACAAACATGACTAAAAGAGTGAGGGAGCCAATCTCAATTCTACCAAAGGAAAAAAAAWTCAAGACATATTGACCCAAGGATGAATAAAATATTTGATAAGATACCTCTAACCGAGTTATAAAATAGACTACAAAAAATTAGAGACTCAAAAATGGAAGAAATAAACTAGACTAAGAACTAGGTAAATTTTTACAAATGGGAATTAAAAGACATTCAATGGCATAAAGGAACAACATATCTAGAGAAATAAAGGATTGTAAATTACCTAGGAGCCCCCCAAGTTGATAGCTTTGAGGGCTTGAAATAAGAAGCAACAAAGTTTATGGTCAGTTAATATCAAGGAGGAAAGATCTAGTTACATGAACCTATTGAAATCAGTGTAAACCTTATTAAGAAAATTATAGGCCTACCAAAGAAGGGACACTATATTATAGATTCATCTAAGACAAAAGAATGGATTAAGAAATTCACTAAGGTAACCAATGCAAAAAGCTCAAAATCATTGGTAATCAATTAGGTTGAAGATGAAAAACTCTATTGGCTGTGACACTCCTTATGCATTATGATTGATTTAGATTATTTTAGGAGATAGTATTTTGAGCAAATAGTCCCCTCATTCGTTTACTAATGATGATCAATTATGATTAGCCTTATATGATAACTTGTTATGTGACAATGTTACATATCTATTTGTTTATATGACTAACCTATGGGAGGTTGAAACATTGTGAAAGGATGGGGGAATCATATCCAAGGCTATGACTCATTCTCTAATGAGGATGACACCATATCCTAGAGACGAGGAAGACATGGGGAAGGGGAAACTTGTGAAAATGACCTTCAAAGTTAACTTGAATTAAAAGAAAAAAGGGCAAAGGATTGTAACTCACTTTTACCTTATTATTGAAAATTGTAAACTCTCGTATAAGAATAAATTCTCCCTAAGATGAGTTAACTAGGGGAAGGGAAATTAGTTACAATGGGAAAAAAATTGAGAGTTCTTTAATGATACAAGACCTTATTTGAGAATAGGGGATGTCATGAGGGAAACTTATGGTGATTCCTTGTTGAAGGCATGGGCACTTTCATTGAGGGGATTTTGTTGAGGGGTTGTAAATCGGTAGTAAGTGTTATACTTATATTTGGTCACCCTTGATCAAATCAACGAGTTGGGTCATTTATACACATATTGTCAAAGTTTTCTAAGATTATCTCGAGTTCCATTTAACCCTTTATTGCTTGCTCATGGTTTTTCCTAGTAATAGTCACAAGCCCAAAGGTTTTCCTAGTAAATTGCATGACCTTCAGTGCTAAACTTTCTAGTGCCATCATAATACCCTAAAAGAGTAAAACATGTGCATAATGCATAGGCTTCGAGTGGGGATCATGCATGCCTCACACTTGCATACATGCATTCCACTTTTCTTCAAACATATCACCTCCCTATTCGTATAAATAAGAGGTCCAGGGTTGAGAAAGGGACATGACAAGAGAAAACATGAATGCTCTTGAAGAAATTACTTTCCTCTATGAAATTATCTTTACCCCTTTGTTTTTCTTTTTACTTGAGTAGATCCAACATTTGGTTCTTCAAGCTATGCTCAAGCCTTGTGTAGATCCTATTCAGTCATCCCTTAGATATTCTACCAATGTAAGACTATAATTGTGTTAATGGAGAGATGAGTACTTATGGCTAAGGATGAGAGAACATGGACTCTAGTGAAAGAGGTACAACAAGATTCTAAACCTTTTTTATATTATAATATATATATCTATTGTTAAAGAGGAATACTTTGTTACTCATGTTTATCCTTTACCTTTCGAGCATCCCAATTGATATGATTCCATCTCCAGAACTCTTCAAAAGACCCACACACAAATAAAAAAAAATAAAACAAATTCCAATACACATGACAATACCAAGTTCCTACCAATTTTAATACTCGTGTATGACAATAAATTGACAAGTACCTAAAATTTTGTGAGTGGGAAAAGAAAAATATTTATTATAATATCTAAAATGTTACAATGAGTGTATACTTGAATCTTCTTGTTGTACCTCCTTCACCAAAGTGCATGTCTTCTCATCCTCAGCCGCAAGTACTCATCTCTCCATTAACGTAATCACAAACTTACTTTCCTCCTAGTTTTAACACCATGTTTAGATTCTTGTAATTCAACACCTCACGCTTTGGTACATTTTGTAGTAGATTCACATTTCTTCTATATTTTTTTATAACATGATAGGGAAATCCTCCATGGAGTGATCCCCTACTTCACGGTGGTTGTAAAATTTTAGGTAAATTCTATCTTTCAAAAGAAAATTGAGATTGAGATCATCTTCTTTTAAAATAATAAATCAGCATTTCCTATAATAACCATCTTTAACTATTTCTTGACTACCTTTACTTTCTCTTTTCTAGCCATATTCATTCTCTTGCAAAATGAACCATTGCTTGATTTCATTAGTGGCATTCGTAGTCCTCTAAATCCTTTTGCAAATGAACTAGTGTATTTAACGATCTTCATCGCCTAATTCATACGAAGGGAGGATTATATTGTTAATATGCACCATGCTTTCTATGGGAGAATTTTTCTTAGTAGTTTCAAGGGTACTGGAGGTGTCCATTGATTTTGCTAATCAACCAGTAAAATTTTCTTTAGTACAACAAATCTAATTATTTGCAAACTATTGTTGTAACTATTTGTTTCTATTTCTACACATTTTTTAGTATTTTAATCAATTACTTAAATTTGGCAAGGGAAAACTCCCATGAGATTTTAGAATTGAATTGATAGGTGGATTTTTCCTTCTTCAAGGACAATGTCTAATAAAATCTCTTCATTTTGCATCATCTGAACCATTATTCTATCCGTTATTTGTCCACTTTCATCTAGTCAACTCCATTTTTCTGTTGTTCCAAGTTCAATATGCAAACTACGTCAAAGGGTATCATTTAGATTTTGATAATCTTCTTATTGAAATCATTTATCTCCATTTATTCTTAATTATTTTTTATTTGCAGGGCTCCCATGCTATCCTCTGCATTTCTCAAAATTTTATTTAAGCTTGGGAACCATCAATGGTTCTTCCACTTTCACATCTAATCATTCCTTTTGACTCAATCTAGATAGGGTTAACATCTCATGGACCTAACACTCTGATGTTTCTACAACTTTAGGAATTATCCTAGGTATTTCCACTTCTACACATGCTTGATTCTCTCAACTCAACTCTAGTAGGGTTAGCATCCGATTAACTTGATGATCCATTATTTTTTCTCTTGTTCTGGATCAATCTAGATTTTCATTTCTTACAATTTCTCTCAAATCAAATCTCCTTTATTATATTTTATCTCATTCTACCTTTTACAAGTTAGCTAAACTTTTATAATATTTTATTATCTTATCTTATCTTATCTTTCCTTAATTTTTCATTTAAAGTATATTCACTATTTCTTTGACTCCATGCTCACTTTCTATCGCTCTCAAATATGACTAGTTTTCCTTATTTTACTTTATTCTCTCTTTTCATGATTTGAGTTGACTAGGATTTGATTTAATAATTTATCTCATATCCATCATTTTCCTTAACTTCCAATCTAAGTCTATGATGGAAAGCACAATGTGGATTGTCATTCATTCATTTTTGGATTTTTTTTCATAGTTATTTATTTTGGAAGAAATCCCAATATTTATTTTGTGTTCTCAAGTCATGGGTTGATGGTAATAGTGGTGGAATCTCTTCAACTATATGATCAACCTCTTCCGCTATTTAAAAAAAAAATGTGCGACAATGTTGGCAAAGAACAAAAAAAACTATTATGCCACTTATTATAGATTTGTCTCTTTACTTTATCAAATGTAATCTTTGTTGTAATGGATTATTCTTCACAAAAATTATCTAATATATTTTTCAAATCACTCATCTAAATTTGTTCTACTCTAATTTATAATTTTTAATATATTTTTCAAACTATTCATTTAAATTTTTTTTACCATAATTAATAAATCTCAATGATAATTTTATTTCTTTTACATTCATGTAGTGTTTTTGTCCAATAATTTCTTGATCTTGTACAATACTAACTCTATCAATTTATGGTGGTTTTATATGTATGATCATTTCCTATCCTATGCAAGGATTAGTCTATTCCTTCTTGCATAGTTTTTCAAATAGTTGTCAAAATTCTTCTTTCACCACTATGTTATTTCATTCTCTAATAACACCAACACATGTATGAATGTTCTTTAGCATTTTGGATTAGTACAATAAAAAATGAAACCATTGTTGTAATCTAAATTAATGGATTATATTGCAATGTGGTTACCAATTGTACATCATAATAAAAGATCCATACATACAATCTAATTATCTATCTACAACATACACACATAGATGAGGAGAGAGAAAGTAACCATAGAGTCAACAACAAGTAGTATTTATTATATCCTTGAATATCTTAATATACAATGATAGACTAATGCATATTTATACTCTGGTATAGAGTGAAGGTATTTATAATTGTTTTAAATACCTTAGTCGGTTAGTTGATCGACTTGATTAATAATCGACTTCTACATATGATACATTTAGTCTATCTCAACTTAGTTGACCAATCATGCATGTGGAAGAGTTTCCTCAAAATGTAGGAGACCATGGCCAACTACAAGATTAGTCAAGACCTTCACAAGCTAGGCTACACATTGTGGATCACCCATTCCCATCAACTATAGACTTGGAAAATAGCCTCAACTTTCTTTATAGAAATATTTGATGGAAATAAATTGACTATAGCAACACAAGTAAAGAAGTTTAGACTAGGAGTTTTAGTAGACAACCATATTGAAGAATGTGAAAAAGTATGGAGATCGATTGGATACCATGATGAAAGAGTTAGTCCACATATGTTCCCAAGTACAATGGAGGACATATCATGTACATGGTACAAAGTGGAGGAAGCAAAATAAACATGAATTTGGAGTGAATTGAAATACAAATTTATAAATGAATTTGTTCCTCCTTGCATAAGAAATGATTTCACCAAAAGTAACATTAGTTGACCAAAAGGATGGTACTCTTACAACATCTAAGGTGAAAATGGAAACTGGAAATTTTGTTGGTAAGAGGTTTAAATGTGCTGCAAGAGAATTCTAGCCTCTAAAAAAATTTCTTTGAAGAGACCTAAGGGGTCTTGAGTTTACAAAGAGAGTGAGTTTCCTAATGTTTATTTTATTGAAATTTCCTATGTTTTGAGGAATTCTAGAACGATTGTATAACGATTACTTTCAAACACAGTCACTCTGAGCTTTCCTCAAAGAAAATATTCACCCTTTTGCAATCATATTCTTAAAGAACATTCAATGTTCTTCTTCTCCCACATATTCTTAAAGAACATTCAATGTTCTTCTTCTCCCACAAAATATTATCCTGTTGTATTTATGCAATACTCATATGAGCAATTAGCCAATTCTATGTCTCCTTTTCCAATTCCAAAGAACATATCTTGTTCACCCCAAAGAGCTTACTAGCTCCGATACCACTTGATAGAGATACCCTTCCTGGTATCTCCCATATCCCCACAATTAGGAAAAATTAGTTTCTTTAGCTACTCTATAAACCTACAATGAGGCTGCCAAGGATCATCTACAAATTTTATCTAAACTCTGCAACAATTATGGACCATTGATCCTGAGAGTGATCAATGATCCTTCAACAAAATCCCATTTCATTCTTCGAATTCAAGACCTTTCTTTGTTTTGGGTTTAAATTCTGTGACCTGTAACCCAACAATCAGACTTCTCTAGTGAAATTCCTCAACAAAGACTCTTCTTTCTCAACCTTTAAACCTATAAATTGACTTGAGACCTACAAACATACAATTTACCAAGTATGCAGAAACATACACTATCATACAATGAGCAGGGTTTCACACACATGAGCATATTCACACCATCAACTGGATAATACTCGAAATAGAGTATTTATCTTCTATATTAATCAGAATGTACACATAATTTACATAGATTACAATCAAATTTCCTCGCCTTCCTGACTTGAATTACATTCAAAGGACCTATCCTCTCTATTTGGCATGATTCCTTTGTGTTTGGCCTCTCTTTTTCCATGCCTCCTAGGCTTACAAACTTATACAAAAGCATACTGAAACTAATTTTGTTTCACATCCAAAATCCTCTCATTCAACTCCTATCTCTAGGATCTCTTGATCCATAAAATCCTCATGAGATATATAACTGACTTAAGATATCTATAACTCATTTAAACTCTCTAGATCTACTCGACAAAGTAGATTCAATTACATACAAAGAAATCCTTATACAATCCTTCTAGAATTCCTCAAAACATAAGAAATTTCAATAGAATAAACATTAGGAAACTTATTCTCTTTGTAATCTCAAGACCCCTTGGGTCTCTTCAAAGAAATATGTTTTGGAGGCTAGAATGCTCCTGCATCAAAATGGAAAAAGGATCACCCAAAGGTATACAATCTAGTGAAATCTATCTATAAAATAAAGAAAAGGGAGAGACAACAAAAACATAAGAAGGTAGGATTGACTTTATTGCATCCTACAATGAACTAAAAGAGGGAGAGAGAAAATTATATGAAAATGAAGCTACTGAATGGATGAATGTTGACATGGAGATAGTGGAAGATTATATTTCCCATGATGGAAGGCCCAAAATGGTAAAGTGGGAGATTATTGGTCAAAGAAACAAACAAGAGAAAAAATCAACTTATGGAGGGAATAAATAAAAAGATGTGTTTACAAAGGTCCACAAAGACCTTAATAGATTAATTAAAGAAATGGGGAAATGAAACTTGAACTAATCCTAGGTGCAAATCCAATCAAGAAAAGGCCTTATAATCTTGCACACAAATACATTGAAATATTCCAACAAGAGATCAAGAATATGCCTGTGTCATGCATTTTTTATCCTACAAAGAAAGAAGAGTGAGCAAATCCTATGTTTTTCCAACCAAAGAAATATGATCTAAATAGGTTAAGAATCTATGTATAATTTAGGGGTTGAACAAAGTAACACTCACTAATCCTTTTCCAACACCTTTTGTAGATGAAATCATAAATGAAGTAGAAAGGAATGAATGTTATTCCTTTACTGATGGATTTTCTATTCATAAACAAGTCTCATAAAAAATGAGATTTGGAGAAAACCATATGTGTTTCCAAATGTGGTTCACTTGCATACAAAGTAAGCCCCTTTGGATTAAACAATACCCTTTTGTCTTTTCAAGAATAATAATCAAGGCACTCCAAGAGTTCATCTACGAGACTATGGTTGTATATTTTTATGTTTAGACTATCTACAATCTACTCATAAATCATATTCATTGGCTAAGGATGATACTAGAAAGATGTAGACACATCAAGAAAGTGTATCTTTGTTGCACCCATAGGCATATTACTTGGACATGTAGTTTGTAAATAAGGAATCAATGTCGATATGGAAAACATAAATACTATTTTGAATCTTAAATCTCTAACCAATTGCAAAAAAATCAATGCAACTTTCTATGTTATCCAGTGTGAACCAAACAAATTCTAATTGACTTGCTATAGTGTCCAATGTGATCTAATTTTAACTGTTTCCATCTCCATAAATATAGATAACACTATAGAATGATCTAGAATTTCCTTGTAGCACTAACTATCAAGTTCCCTTCGAGGTTTTGAAGAAGAAGTTGTTTGAGGATATAATATTGAGATTCCTAGGTTGGTCGAATAAATTCCATATCCATGTCGATGCATCAAACTTAGTGATCAAATTTTTTCTAGCATAGCCAGGAGAATATAAGAATGACCATCCAAATTGCTATGCTAGTTGAAAATTAAACAAAGTTGAAAGGATCTCATCAACCTAGAAGAAAAAAAGGCTTGGGAATGATTTTTTCACTCAAGAACTTTAGACACTACTTGTGGGCCAATCCATTTATATTTTTTACAAACCACCAAAATTTAAAGTATTTGGTCAACAAGTGTATGCATAAAGGAATCATTTGTAGATGGCTAATACTTTTCCAAGAATTTGAAAGGGCCTATCAAGAGTGGAGACTAGGGAAGGGCCAATATAGATTGATGATGACCTATATAATTCCTACTTATTCAAAGTAGAAGTTGCACAAAGAGAACTTGTTGAATTTATCTCATAGAACAAGAAGGAAAATCCCCATTTGATATGTTAAAGAAGAAAAACAAATTAGTTGCCATGAAATGTTTTCCATACACATTAATTGATGTGAGTTTGTACAAACGTGGCCCTGATGGTATATAAAGGAAATGTGTATATAACATGAGAGATAAGATATTATTGAGTAATCACATTCTATTCCAACTAGAGGACACTATAATGTAGATACAATAGGAATATATAACAAGAAATATTGTGGTGGCCTACATTTCACAAAGAATATATAGCCAAATTTAGCACATGATGAATGCCAAAGAATAGGAACACATCTACAAAGAGATGAAATTCCACTACAGTAGATTAATCAAAATATAATTTTTAAGATTGGGGCTATATATTTTGTAGTGCCATTCCCAACTGGAGGTAAAATACCAAGGGACAGATATATCATCGTTGTAGTTGAGTACTTAACCAAATGGGAAAAAGATAACTCAACCAAGAACTACATGAAGGAGATAGCAACAAAACTTGTTTATGGAAATATTATTAATCTATTTGGATGCCCACTTACTTTTATAAGTGATAAAGAAACCTGTTTTATAAATAGTACATTAAAATGTATTAATGAAATATTTTCTAATCAACCACAGAAAAATTCCCCCATATCACTCTTAAGCCAATGGTGCAATTGAAGCTTTTAATAAAGTTTTGGCAAAAGGTATTAAGTAAAATGTGTAATGTGGACATACTTGATTGGGATGATAAAATTCATGTTATTCTTTAGTCATACAAAATATCAATTAGATATTCCTCATTGAAACTAGTGTATGGAAAAAATGCAGTAGTTCATCTACATAGAATTCAAAGCATTTCATGTACATAGAATTCAAAGCATTTCATGTACATAGAGTGGATAAAGTATTGAAATTTGACTAAGAAAAATCTAAAGAAGATCAATTATACCAACTATACAAGCTAGGATAATCTAAAGAGATATAGAAACAACAACAATGGAAGGCTTGGAATGATAAACACTTAAAGAAAGAAAAAAGTTTTAAAATGGAGATCGTGTACTTTATATGACAACAAAGTTTAAGGCAAGCCAAGAAAACTAGAAATGACTTGGCTCGGTTCATACGTTATTAAAAATGGCATAGCCAATGGAGTTTTTCAAGTTAAATAACTCTATGGAATTTAATAAAGAAGTTCGTTAATGGTGCTTGACTAAGGTACCATCCTTGATCCAAAATTTAGCAAATGCAAAAAAATTGAAAAACATAAAAATACAAACAAAAAAAATCAAATAGTCTTGTGAGTAAGGTAGAATTGTTTTATAATTTTTTTTATTAGAGAGCAGTTTCTCATCCAAAAAACTTATCCACTACAAGAAAAAGAGACCAACAATTAGAAACATACTGATAAGAAAACAACGATAGTCAATTCAGAGAAAAAAAATGAGAATAATTGCTTAAGAATGTACTAGAAAAGATATGATGGAATCGATAGAAGTATAAAGATAAAGACATAGAGAAGTCAACAAAATAAGAAAAATAGAAAGTTAATTGATCATAAGATAGAAGCATATTGCAACAAAAGAAAAATAGAGGAATATATTGAAATCAAATATAAAACAATTCAACAAGGGAAGCAAGAGAACCCCAATTGAACATAACAATGCCATAAACAGAGGGAATCAATATGACATAAGAATACAAGAAAACAAGAACATTGAAAGAATGAGTTCAACCCTAGAACACATGAGAATAAAAACATACATACCATAAGATATTTCAACCCATCAAAAGGATGCAATCAATACTTTAAATGATCTTATGGTTGGAAAATTTGATAGAGTCACAAGAAAAGACAAAAATAAAAGAAGAATTGACCCATTGAATAGTAATGAAACTCCTTATTGAAAATATGATATAAACTTCTGAGAAACTGGAATCATTTAAGATAGGTAGGTGAGCTTGTTGTAAAATAATCCGAAGGCAAAAAATTTCACACATTCAATAACAAAAATCTTAAGAGAGTTAAGTGAAGAAGAAAGTAAAAGGAATTGGGGTTCGCATAATAACATTAGAACAAGTAGATAATCCATTGAATCAACAAACATGAATAAAAGAGTGAGGGAGCCAATCTCAATTCTACCAAAGGAAAAACAATTCAAGACATATTGACCCAAGGATGAATAAATTATTTAATAAGAGACCTCTAACTGAGTTATAAAATAGACTACAAAAAGTTAGAGACTAAAAAATGGAAAAAATAAACTAGACTAAGCACCAGGTAAATTTTTACAAATGGGAATTAAAAGACATTCAATGGCATAAAGGAACAAGATATCTAGAGAAATAAAGGATTGTAAATTACCTAGGAGCCCCCCAAGTTGATAGCTTTGAGGGCTTGAAATAAGAAGCAACAAAGTTTATGGTTAGTCAATATCAAGGAGGAAAGATCTAGTTACTTGAACCTATTGAAATCAGTGTAAACCTTATTAAGAAAATTATAGGCCTACCAAACAAGGGACAATATATTATAGATTCATATAAGACAAAAGCATGGATTGGGAAATTCACTAAGGTAACCAATGCAAAAAACTCAGAATCATTGGTAATCAATTAGGTTGAAGATGAAAAACTCTATTGGCTGTGACACTCCTTATGCATTATGCTTGAATTAGATTATTTTAGGAGATAGTATTTTGAGCAAATGGTCCCCTCATTCGTTTACTAATGATGATTAATTATGATTAGCCTTATATGATAACTTGTTATGTGACAATGTTACATATCTATTTGTTTATATGACTAACCTATGGGAGGTTGAGACATTGTGAAAGGATGGGGGAATCATATCCAAGGATATGACTCATTCTCTAATGAGGATGACACCATATCCTAGAGACAAGGAAGACATGTTGAAGGGGAAACTTGTGAAAATGACCTTCAAAGTTAACTTGAATTAAAAGAAAAAAGGGAAAAGGATTGCAACTCACTTTTACCTTATTTTTGAAAATTGTAAACTCCCGTATAAGAATAAATTCTCCCTAAGATGAGTTAACTAGGGGAAGGGAAATTAGTTACAATGGGCAAAAAATTGAGAGTGCTTTAATGATACAAGACCTTATTTGAGAATTGGGGATGGCATAAGGGAAACTTATGGTTATTCCTTGTTGAAGGAATGGGTATTTTCACTAAGGGGATTTTGTTAAGGGGTTGTAAATTGGTAGTGTTATCGCACAGTTTGTAGCTAGGTCGAAAAGCTAGAGGATTGAGGCCAAACTGGCGTAACAGGAACCTTCCCCACCCAATGTCACCTCAATGGGGAGGTTCTTTCTATTTAGGGAGGTTAACCCAGGGGAGACGTCCCCGATAACTTGGGGTTTTGAAGAGGCTGAAGTATAAAGATCAAGGCAAAGTTTCCTCCTCACAGGTTACCACCAAAGGTCAGATAATCCAGCTAATCAGCCAATAAAGAAGTGTATGCCCAAAAGAGAACACCTGCCCGGAACAAGACAATAACAAGATAATATGTATGCTAGCTATATATCAATGGGTTAGTACTTCATGTGATTATCTGACATCAATATATAAGCAAATGAAACAACATGTATTAATGAGATCAACGTTTTATCAATATAGCAATGGAAAAGTATTATTTCATCAATAATTATCGAGATGATGTAGCAAACAATATATTCAATCAATCATTTACTCAATAAATGCCTTTAACCATCATCTAATTGCTTATTATCAGTATTTGCTGCGTCAAGATGGAATAACCAACTATGACGTCAGCCTAGTTAGGGTTTCAAAATTTAAAGTTTTGAGAGTTGGTTTGAGCACTATCACTTCAACGTTGTGTGTCTAAGATCAGTGCCTATGGGTATATGGAGTCATTCAAGGAGAGAACACAAGGTTGAAGGAGAAATAAGATAAAGACAAGAGGGAAGGGTTCTAGAGTGATGTAATGGCAGGGCCCTAGAATCAAAACCCTAGGGGAAAGAGGCTCACTCCAATGTTGCTTAAGCAAGGCCTCGTGCTCTTTCCTCCTTCTTTAGGTCAAACTTGGAAAAACGGCTAGCATATGAGAAGAGATAAAACAAGAGCATCAAGTGAGGGAGAGTGTTGCAATGGCAAGTCTCTATCACTCTAACCCTAGAAGATGGACGACCTTAGGTGTAGATAACCTAGGCCTGGGACGTCACCCTCCTTTTAACCTTTAAAATCAAAACTAGCTTAAGGGAAGAAGTGAGAAGAGTGTAGAAAAGGCTAGGCTCTTTCTTACTTCTTCAATGGTTGAATATTTCTCTCTAAGGGGACATGAGACAAGGACCTACTTATGTGCTTGTCACCTAGGGTTTTAAAATCAACAAATTTATAAGTAAATGCAAGAATTATAACCTACAACCATTCAATTAAGAAGTTTTGCAAGAAAAACACTTACATATCATGATGAAAAGCATAAGCAAACCCTAGTTGTAAACCTTCCTTCAAGAGAAATGCCAAACATGCCAAGAAAATCCTTCCATCAACAAGTGTGCCTCCTTTAAAAGACCAAATACCCAAACTAGGGCGCAAAAAATCAGACCTCACAAGTGTGAGTTGTTGTGTTATGTTCAAATGAGGGAAAAACATCCTCAATATATAGTGTATCATGACCTTTAATTTAAAATTAGGTCATTAAAAATAGTCGACAAGGCTACAAACCAAAATCATATTGTTTTTACATTGACTGCTAAGTAAAAGACATGAATGAGCAAAAAGTGAGATGTCAAGCCCCTCTGAGGGAGACGTTAGGCCGTTTTGGGGCTAGTCCAGCATTCAGAAGTCAGACGTTAGCCCTTTTTGGGCTCCTCCAAGCTACCACACGTGCCAGTCGTCCTGTCAAAATGCTACATGCTCAAGGATACATCAAGACATCCTGGGTGACGTCCTGGTCATCGAAAGGAAAATGTTCCATCTGAAGTGGGTCAACCTCCCTAGGCTGGGCTTAGCCAAAGTATCCCAAGTGGAACGTCCTTCTTCTTCTCATGTGCAAAGGCTCATCCAATCGCTATCCTATCTCTGCCCCTAATGGGGTCCCAACAACCATCTGATGGGCTCTTCAGCCCCATAGAGGTCTGAACTAATAATCTCCCCATGTGTACCGGTCCAACTGGTACCCGTTCGTCAGGCATGGTCCTGCACATCAAAAACTTCGCCCTCCATGGGCTCATTAGTCACAGGGATCATAGCAATGTCAATCACATTTCATCATTAATTTTATCAAATACATGCATAAAACCCCTGGTATATCATTCAATAGCTCAAAGATATTACAATGACCTACTATACAAAGTCAAAGAAAAAGACAAAATACCCTATTGGGCCAGCATCCTTAAAAAAAAGAAAGTCTCCAGAGGATATCATCCAAGCCATGTAACACGAGGTGATGTGGTTAAGGGATGTCTAGACACACGGGTAGAGTGAAAGACATGAATGTACAATATTACCTGTGGGTGCCTTTATAGAAGGCAAGTTGTACCCATCATGGATGCAATTCTTTCCAAGCCCTTTGTTGCCTTTATTATTTCTTTTCTTTATTGCTTTTTCTTATTATTTCAAGGTCTAACTAGAGGACACTGCCTTAGCGTGGTGACCAGAGCTGATAGTGTTACCCACAAACACTTTCACAGAGATGATAAGGTTGGCTCGTGATGAGACCCCCTTTCCCTTGGCCATGCAACCAAAGGTCACTGCCCTGGCGTGATAACCAAATAATGGCAATGTCATACTGCTAGGTTCCCATGAACATAATAGACGGGCTCGTGATGAGACCCCCTATCCTTTTGGCTAGGTCTTGTTTTTTTATTTTTCTTGGGGTCCCTCTTATTTCTTGCTAAGAGGCTTTTTATTGCCTTCTCGAGGATCCCTGGGTGAGGCATCTCTAGGTTTCATTTTTTATGGCTTTTATCTTTTACCAACTGCTTTTACCTTCTGGGCCTTTAGCCCCTTCTTCCCATGAGATAAGGTGTAACCCCACAAACAGATCATCCTAATGTCTGGACTAAGGGAATGGGGTAGATGAGTGGGAGATAAGATGTAAGAATGATGATATGATGGGAGCGGACAATGGCCCTTCAAAAATCCCCCGATGGCAAGCCAAAACATATGGGTACAAGCTTGCTAGGGTACCCTATCAATCCCCCCAACCATGGTCAAGTGGGTTAATGTAAGATCCAAGCAGTCATTATAAATAAAAGGAATTTGATGCATATATCTAAAGGTTATAATGATCAAATATGACACATACGATGATACCTGGACCAATTACCTCATGGAAAAAGAGTCTTCTCCGATACAAGTCCAAGCTGAAGGTGATGGATGTTGCTGCTACTAACAAGACAAGTATGATGAAGGAGAAGAAAGATGGGCCCTCTAGGGCCATGCTCAGGTATATCCTGCTCTCGGTACTCCATGTCTAGGAACTGTGGGCCTCGAGACATGATCTCCTAGTTATCCCTAGAAATCGGGGATAACATCTGGCTCCAACTCGGGGACATGTGCTCACCGTAGAGCACATGAGAACCTCAACATCTCTAGCATAACTTGCAGACCTGCTCAAAATCGAAAGGGAAT
>ML778684.1:1871567-1882838 GCA_009831015.1 Picea engelmannii
CATAAATGCGAATAGAAAGGTGAAATACTTACCTGTACTTACTTGTTAGCTGGATGTTGGTGTAGTCAAAAAACTAGTGAAGCCAATCCAACAATGTTCCTTGATACCTGCCTTTGTGCTTCATCATAAACCAAAACAGTGATAAATCAAGCACAAAAATGTCATGAGTTAGAATATATATCATATCATCGAGAATCTCAAAGTCTAACTCATGGAGGCGGGTGGGAGGGATAAAATCTTGCCAAGTCCATCTCTAAGGAAAGTATTCAATCCACTTCCGGAAAAGGTGAAGAAAAGTCCAAGGTTCAGAACACTGACTCAAAAGGTCGACACACTGGCTACCTAAGACATTCTCATACTATGAAGTCTGGGAAGGGATTGACAAAGATCTAGCAGACGACTGACAAACTATCAAGGGAAAGTCGAAAAACCGAGATAACAAACTTGTAGTATCCAACCAACCCTTGGAGTCTAGGGTTGCCTAGGAGGAAAATCAACATAAAAAAGGCACTTCCCAACTACACCTTTAAAGGAAAAGCATGGTAAATTAATAACAGGTGGCTGGAGTGAAAAGTCATGAGAATCCTTCTTCAGGAAAACAATGTTTTTACTCCTATCAAAATCTGAGCATAGTGGCGGTTGATAGTCATATTCATAGGGTAAATCTAAGTGCTCGGAGGAGTACTCATCAAAGGCCTCAAGGTAAGACCGCAAATTATCAGGTAAACATTGTACTCAGTTAACCTTGGGTGTTTGTGGAGAGCCAATGAAAATCTCATCTCCCTGTTGCCATTGGTCAAGAGCTTGTTGTGATAATTGCAAAGGAAACACTCGGAGATGACTCTTTATGTCATAGTTGGGATCCATATCATAACAGACCACATCCCACCTACGTCTCCCAACATGTATGAATTCGTCAAAATCAGCTATGTCAATATTAGTATCATAACATGGAGGAGTCAAAACATCCAATACTTCTGTACTCTCTGTGTCATAAGGTAAAGAACCACTAGAAACTTGGAAGGGGGAATATTTTACCTCGCTTAATCCTTCCTATGCAGGAGCTTCAAGTATTTGGATAGCTTCATCAGGTGGAAGATCTACCTCTACATCTTCAGTCTTGAGACATAGGGGATCTAGCTTGTCCAAGGGTTCCATTTCTTCTTCATTCTCTGAGTCATAGAACAAGGTATCATCAATGAACTAGAAAGGAAAATGACTTACCTCATTCTCTTCATCTTGTGCAGGAGGGACAGGATCTTAGAGAGCTTCATCAGACTGAGGAGTGGTTACTGGTGCTTCATCCTCATAATTCACGTCTCTAGTTATATCTTTGCTGCATTCTATTGGATTATGGGAGAGGTCTTGCTCCTCTTCAAGGGGTTGATAATGGTCTTCATAAACTTCATCTCTCATATCAAAGGATCCTTGGTATTGATCATTATATGCTCTCCTGAGATCTTCGACAATCTAAGTGGTGAATCCTTTGTTGTCTAAGGTTACCATGAGGTTTTGAAGGAAATATTCAAACGTTTGGAAATCTGTCTTAGTAAGGTCTATAAACATACTGATGAGGTGTATGAAAGATGATATACCCCTTTCCTTGCAACAACTCTTAAAACAATTTTGTAAGTAGGATGGAAGAGTGAATAAGAACAATTTGATAAGAGCATCCTCCCCTTCCAACTTTATCTTTCTTAAATACTCCAAAAAATTTACGATGTGAGGAGTTGGGAGGCCCAAAAATGTTGGAGAGTTGTTTAGCCATCTTGTATCAAAGTGATTTGGGTATCCTTGAAAACTTCTGAAATCAATACTCAGATACATTTGTTCCCAGTGTGCCATGACCCATAACTTGGAAGTATCATGACAACGACACCAAAATGTTATCGCCCAGTTTGTAGCTAGGTCAAAAAGCTAGAGGATTGAGGCCAAACTGGCATAACAGGAACCTTCCCCACCCAATGTCACCTCAATGGGGAGGTTATTTCTATTTAGGGAGGTTAACCCACGGGAGACGTCCTCGGTAACCTAGGGTTTTGAAGAGGTTGAAGTATAAAGATCAAGGCAAAGTTTCCTCCTCATAGGTTACCACCAAAGGTCAGATAATTCGACTACTCAACCAATAAAGAAGTGTATGCCCAAAAAAGAACACCTGCCCAGAATAAGACAATAACAAAATAATATATATGTAGGCTATATATCAGTGGGTTAGTACTTCATGTGATTATCTGACATCAACATATAAGAAAATGAAACAACATGTATTAATGAGATCAACGTTTTATCAATATAGCAATGGAAAAGTATTATTTCATCAATAACTATCGAGATGATGGAGCAAACAATATATTCAATCAATCATTTACTCAATAAATGCCTTTAACCATCATCTAATTTCTTATTATCAGTATTTGTTGCGTCAAGATGGAATAACCAACTATGACGTCAGCCTAGTTAGGGTTAGCTAGTTAGTTAGGGTTTCAAAATTTAAAGTTTTGAGAGTTGGTTTGAGCACTATCACTTCAACGTTGTGTGTCTAATATCAGTGCCTACGGGTATATGGAGTCATTCAAGGAGAGAACGCAAGGTTGAAGGAGAAATAGGAAAAGACAAGAGGGAAGGGTTCTAGAGTGTTGCAATGGCAGGACCCTAGAATCAAAACCCTAGGGGAAAGAGGCTCACTTCGGTGTTGCTTAAGCAAGGCCTCATTCTCTTTCCTCCTTCTTTAGGTCAAACTTGGAAAAATGGCTAGCATATGAGAAGAGATAAAACAAGAAGATCAAGTGAGGGAGAGTGTTGCAATGGCAAGGCTCTATCACTAAAACCCTAGAAGATGGACGACCCTAGGTGTAGATAACCTAGGCCTGGGACATCACCCTCATTTTAACCTTTAAAATCAAAGCTAGCTTAAGGGAAGAATTGAGAAGAGTGTAGCAAAGGCTATGCTCTTTCTTCCTTCTTCAATGGTTGAATATTTCTCTCTAAGGGGACATGAGACAAGGACCTACTTGTGTGCTTGTCACCTAGGGTTTTAAAATCAACAAATTTATAAGTAAATGAAAGAATTATAACCTACAACCATTCAATTAAGAAGTTTTGCAAGAAAAACACTTACATATCATGATGAAAAGAATAAGAAAACCCTAGTTGTAAACCTTCCTTCAAGAGAAATGCCAAACATGCCAAGAAAATCCTTCCATCAACAAGTGCGCCTCCTTTAAAAGACCAAATACCCAAACTAGGGTGCAAAAAATCAGACCTCACAAGTGTGAGTTGTTGTGTTATGTTCAAATGAGGGAAACACATCCTCAATATATAGTGTATCATGACCTTTAATTTAAAATTAGGTCATTAAAAATAGTCGACAAGGCTACAAACCAAAATCATACTGTTTTTACATTAACTGCTTAGTAAAAGACATGAATGAGCAAAAAGTGAGACATTGAGCCCCTCCGAGGGAGACGTTAGGCCCTTTTGGGTCTAGTCTAGCATCCATAAGTCAGACGTTAGCCCTTTCTGGGCTCGTCCAAGCTGCCACACATGCCAGCCATCCTGTCAAACTACTACATGCTCAAGGAGACGTCAAGATATCCCGGGTGACGTCTTGGTCATCAAAAGGAAAATGTTCCATCTGAAGTGGGTCAACCCCCATGGGCTGGGCTCAGCCAAAGTATCCTGGGTGGAACGTCCTTCTTCTTCTCATGTGAAAAGGCTCATCCAATCACTATCCTGTCTCTGCCCCTGATGGGGTCCCAAAAACCATCTGATGGGCTCTTCAGCCCCTTGGAGGTCCGAACTAATCATCTCCCCATGTGTACTGGTCCAACTGGTACCTGTCCATCGGGCATGGTCCTGCACATCAAAAAATTTGCCCTCCATGGGCTCATTAGTCGCAGGGATCATATCAATGTCAATCACATTTCATCATTAATTTTATCAAATACATGCATAAAACCCTTGGTATATCATTCAATATCTCAAAGATATTACAATGACCTATTATACAAAGTCGAAGAAAAAGAAAAAATACCCTATTGGGCAAGCATCCATAAGAAAAGGAAAGTCTCCAGAGGATATCATCCAAGCCATGTAACACGAGGTGATGTGGTCAAGGGATGTCCAGACACACGAGTAGAGTGAAAGACAAGGATGTACGATATTACCTGTGGGTGCCTTTATAGAAGGCGAGTTGTACCCGTCATGGATGCAATTCTTTCCAAGCCCTTTGTTGCCTTTATTATTTCTTTTCTTTATTTCTTTTTCTTATTATTTCAAGGTCTAACTAGAGGACACTGCCTTGGCGTGGTGACCAGAGCTGACAGTGTTACCCACAAACACTTTCACAAAGATGATAAGGTTGGCTCGTGATGAGACCTCCTTTCCCTTGGCCATGCAACCAAAGGTCATTGCCCTGGCGTGGTAACCAAATAATGGCAATGTCATATTGCTAGGTGCCCATGAACATTATAGGTTGGCTTGTGATGAGACCCCCTATCCTCTTGGCCAGGTCTTGTTTTATTATTTTTCTTTGGGTCCCTCTTATTTCTTGTTGAGAGGCTTTTTATTTCCTTCTCGGGGATCCCTGGGCGAGGAATCTCTAGGTTTCATTTTTTATGGCTTTTATCTTTTACCAGCGGCTTTTACCTTTTGGGCCTTTAGCCCCTTCTTCCCACGAGATAAGGTGTAACCCCACGAACAAATCATCCTAATGTACGGACTAGGGGAATGGTGCAAATGAGTGGGAGATAAGATGTAAGAATGAAGATATGATGGGAGCAGATGATGGCCCTTCAAAAATCCCCCGGTGGCAAACCAAAACCTATGGGTACAAGCTTGCTAGGGTACCCTGTCAATCCCCCCAACCATGGTCAAGTGGGTTAATGTAAGATCTAAGAATTCGTCATAAATAAAAGGAATTTGATGCATATATCTAAAGGTTATAATGATCAAATATGACACATACCATGATACCTAGACCAATTACCTCATGGAGCAAGAGTATTCTCTGATACAAGTCCAAGCCGAAGGTGATGGATGATGTTGCTGCTGGCAAGACAAGTCTGATAAAGGAGAAGAAGGATGGGCCCTCCAGGGCCATGCTCAGGTCAATCCTGCTCTCGGTACTCCATGTCTAGGACCTGTGGGCTTTGAGACATGATCTCCTAGTTATCCTTAGAAATCGGGGATAATAGGTAGTAAGTGTTATACTTATATTTGGTCGCCCTTGATCAAATCAACGAGTTGGGTCATTTATACACATATTGTCAAAGTTTTCTAAGATTATCTCAAGTTACATTTAACCCTTTATTGCTTGCTCATGGTTTTTCCTAGTAATAGTCACAAGCCTAAAGGTTTTCCTAGTAAAAGGCATGACCTTCAGTACTAAAATTTTGAGTGCCATCATAATACCTTGAAAGAGTAAAACATGTGCATAATGCATAGGCTTCGAGTGGGGATCATGCATGCCTCACACTTGCATACATGCATTCCACTTTTCTTCAAACATATCACCTCCCTATTCGTATAAATAAGAGGTCCAGGGTTGAGAAAGGGACATGACAAGAGAAAACATGAATGCACTTGGAGAAATTACTTTCCTCTATGAAATTATCTTTGCCCCTTTGTTTTTCTTTCTACTTGAGTAGATCCAACATTTGGTTCTTCAAGCTATGCTCCAGACTTGTGTAGATCCTATTTTGTCATCCCTTAGATATTCTACCAATGTAAGACTATGATTGTGTTAATGGAGAGATGAGTACTTATGGCTAAGGATGAGAGGACATGGGCTCTAGTGAAGGAGGTACAACAAGATTCTAGTATACACTTATTGTCACCTTTTTTATATTATAATATATATCTATTGTTAAAGAGGAATACTTTGTTACTCATGTTTATCCTTTACCTTGCAAGCATCCCAATTGATATGATTCCATCTCCAGAACTCTTCAAAAGACCCACACACAAATAAAAAAAATAAAACAAATTCCAATACACATGACAATACCAAGTTCCTACCAATTTTAATACTCATGCATGACAATAAATTGACAAGTACATAGAATTTTGTGAGGGGGAAAAGAAAAATATTTATTATAATATCTAAAATGTTACAATGAGTGTATACTTGAATCTTCTTGTTGTACCTCCTTCACCAAAGTGCATGTCTTCTCATCCTCAGCTGCAAGTACTCATCTCTCCATTAACATAATCAAAAACTTACTTTGGTAGATTAGCCAAGGAATTGTTGAATAGACTCTACAAAAGGATAGATCACAACTTGAAGAACCATGAACCTCTTATTTGTATGAATAGGGAGGTGATATGTTTAAGGAAAAGTGCAATACATGTCATGCAAGTGTGAGGCATGCATGATCCCTACACAAAGCATATGCATTATGTGCATTTTTTACTCTTTCAAAGTGTTTTGAGGGTGCTTGCAGGTTTAGTACTAAAGGGGCGTGACCTACTCACAAATTTACTAGGAAAACTTGCACGCTTGCAACTATTATTAGGAATAACCACAAGCGAGCAGTGATGGGTTAAATGAAAATTCAAAGAAAATTAGTAAAATTTGGCAAAATGTGTTTAAACGGCATGTGTCTATTGATTTGATCAAGGGTGACCAAATATAAGTATAACAATAAGACCCCTCATGAGTTATTCCTAATGTGATTTGCACACCTTGTTCCTTATCCTCATTGAGAATAAGCTCTGCCTAGGGGGAACACATTTGAAGGTGGTCACATTGGCTGGCCCATGGAAAATCGACCCTTGGTGTGATTTCCCCTCTATTATTGAGGACTCGTTCGATCCTAGAAAATTGACCCTTGGTGTGATTGGTTCGATCCCATAAAATTGACCCTTGCGTGATTTCCCCTCAATGATTGAGGATTGGTTCGTGGGATCGAGAGCATTGGTAGACCAATATTTTGACTCTAGAGAGTTAAATGGTATATGTATTTAAAATTTATACATTTAGTTATGTATTTTTTATTATTTTGTTTGAGTGATTAGTTTTTTTTGTGTGTGTGTGGAATAATCATTGTACTATGTTCTTATTCGACACTTAGATTTTATTTCTTGATATTGGTCTAAAATTAGATTTGATTTCTTGATGTTAGTCTAAAATTCAAGTAGATTTTTTAGTTTGTTGGATACTTAGATTTGATTTCTTGATGTTGATCTAAAATTAGATTTGATTTCTTGATGTTAATCTAAAATTCAAATAGATTTTTTAGTTTTAAAAAATAAATAAAGTAACACACTAATGATCTGTTACAAAGTGGTATAAAGCCTAAATTTTCTCTTAGAAAAACCTTAAATTTTCCATTAAAAAAACCTTTCCAAAAAAAGACATTAATTATAAATAATCAAACAAAATACAATACAATTACATTCTCAATTAAATATTCATCTTTTTCAAACAAAATACAATACAAATACATTCATATTCATTTCAAGTAAATATTCATATTCATTGTACAATTAATTGTTGAATAATATTTGTTTATATATATATATATATATATATATATATATATATATATATATATATATATATATATATTATTAATAATGAATATTTGACCACTTACCTTTATAAATATTGATAAACCTTATAACTCATAAATAATTCTTCACAACATGGTTCTAATTCAACTACCCACATATATATCCTACCAACCTAATAATTGGTATACCAACTTTAACTTTGTTTCCGAAGGCATATAATATCGTTTTGGAAAGAAAGGAAAAAAAAAGATGGATTCAAATCAAAGCTCACAGTTTCAAAATCACCTTTTACAAGTAATTCCTTGGTCAACTTTATTAAAAAATATATTAAACAATTCTTAGAATTAAGCCTATAGTAATATTTAATTAGTCTTAATATCTTCCTTTCATAAGCTAAAAATGAACTTTAAACATCCTTAAACTTTGTGTTTTACAGATTGCATAACCTTTGAGTGTAAGTTAAAACCCATATATATATATATATATGTTAAAATGTTCACTGTAGTCTGAGAACTCTAAATTCCAGAACGCCCTGTGCCAAGCATTGGACTGAAGAAGTCACATAATATACAACCGTCTTGAAAAAAGAATGAGAATCTAACTACCCAACTGAAAGTTGGAGTCTCACAATCCAGTTCTGGAGACAACTACCCAGGTAGATAACCAACTATTTTCAGCGGCTAATGAATCATAGGACAGAATATCCATCATTTTCTGAGGAACAATGCATGTATGGTTGTTGAATATGAAAGATTTCCGCCCAACTAACTAAAGCTGACGCTACTGCAAAAGAGTTGGTTATATTTACAGTCAGAGACACGACAGTCGATGGATGACAGAAAATGATATAAGGCTCTCAAACAACATACATAGAGACTCTCTAACAACCTGGCAATCTGAAAGACAGCCATCGAAATCGAGCATACACTTACGCAACTCTGAATTCTTCTTGAAATTTGTAACACAAGAAACTATCTTCCTTCGAGAATAAATTGTTTCGAAACTTATTGGCCAGGCAATCACAAAAGATTTGTATCTCGTACAAAAATCTCCCGCTGATATCTTGAAGTGTATTGATTGGGACAGCTAATGGAATCACTCGACATGGATTTTGATCGACCTCTCATATGTGGCCTGAAAAGCGCAGTTGAATACTGGAACTTCATCGGGTCGCGATGGTCCATCAGCTGCAGCCGCCCTCTACCATGGTTTCTACCGAAAAAAATAAATCAATGAAAACCCTCGAATCGTGCCATAACGTTCACCTTGGAATCTGTTGAATGATTGGAATTGGCCGTTACTTTTGACACAATTCATCACTTCTTAAGAAATGGGTGGGTTTTGATCCACTTATGTGTGCACGGGTCATAAAAATATTTTTAATGTAATTTTTTTGGGTGCAACTACTCACTACTTCAAGGTGTCCCGTGGTTAAGCGACCCTAATTGAAATTGAACCTTCCTCAAAGTGTCCCCTCTTGATCCTCATTGAAATTGGACCTTTTCCAATGGTGTTGGTTATGTGGATATAGTAGTAATGGTGGTGTATTTTATATATGCCGTACATATATGTGTAATATATTAGTATGTATGAATGCATATATACTAGCACAGCCGCTAACTTGCGGCT
This sequence comes from Picea engelmannii, assembly GCA_009831015.1. Taxonomy (NCBI): domain Eukaryota; kingdom Viridiplantae; phylum Streptophyta; class Pinopsida; order Pinales; family Pinaceae; genus Picea; species Picea engelmannii. Next base: position 1,880,712 of record ML778684.1, read on the forward strand.
GGTGAACGCCGAAAGGTGGCTTACGGTTGTTAAACACGGCCACGACTAGCGACCGCTGGTGATGCCAACACAGAAACGCGGCCACCAAACGTCAGCCAGCAGAAACATGAAACGCCAAGATCTTACCACTTTGTGCGAATATCTTAATATTTTTTAATATTTTTTAATCAGGTAGACGTGGCAATAAGTTAGTGAACATAGTAATTTTTAAACACGATTAGGTAAATGTAAAAAAGTAAACATATAAACGGATGTCTTTATAACAACTCGGAAGTTAATGGATGAAATGAGAGCCATTCATTTATTGTGACGACTAAGAATATTCTAAGCATATTTAATCTCGTCCATAGAAAACGTATTAAGAACTAAAAACCTATTAAATGTGCCCATTGTCAATAGGTGTACGCCTTTCGGCGTAATGAGATGTATGAGTGTATTTTATAAATTTGGTGTGTTTATTTATATTGATGATATAATAAAATAATTATGGGGTGTATGAGACCCCCTTGTTTGTAGGATAAGGTGTTTTGGTAAAGTCCCCCCTGCGGATAGGTGATACCCCCCTTGGATCAAGATCTCTCTTAATCCAAGACAGACGAAAACAAATGGTGAACTACTTTCCCCCTAGACCTATTTCAACAATTAGAATGAGAAGGAAGAGATGGATGACTTACCTTTTCACATCGGTTGTCCTTGCTACTCTAGCCTTTGACCTTGATGTCCAATCTCCTAGGCGCAAGAAAAGACATGCAAAGAACAAAGAAAAACCTCCTTCTTCCACACTATATTGTTAAGTGAAAACAGGTCTATCTATGTTGAATTTAACAACAATAGACATACATATACTTGAACGCATAGAAATGAGAGGAATATGACAAGTTATGTATTAATGGAAAGCCAACAAAATGGAAACACTTACAATATTAAGTTTGGCAATGTAGCAACTCCAATATTTCCTTTCCATCCCCTTGGATCTCACAAAGTCATAAGTATGATGCTCTTAATTCTCCTCTCTCTTGAAAGTCTCAAGATCAAAAGTATGGTACACTGAAATTCTCTCCTCCTTTTCACTCAAGCATGGAATTCATTATATAGGCTTTGAGGTATGAAAACCATATGATAGTTTTGAGGAGAAGATGTGGTCAAATGAGGATTTGTCTCAACCAAAAATATTGACCTTGTCTTGAATAGGAGATAACATGAACCAATCCCTTAACCAACTGCAAACTCTCAGAAACAACCTCACAAAACAAGACATGATGGTTGCAACAACTTCATTGTCCCCCATAATTGTGCACATGGTGATGATCAAGGGATCATTGCTCCATAATACAATCTAGGGGAGTGATGATTAGGGTTTATCCTTCCTTGTATATGGGAAGAGGGGCGATGAAACTCAAACAAGGCCAAAATCTCAAGGAAAAATGTAGTATTTCGACCTCCAACTGATAGGTTTCCCTTCCAACTTATCTAGGGGTCATGAAAAACAATTCTTCATGGTGATGAAGTTGCGACACTTAAGTACTACACTTGGTAAAGTGTGACACTTAGGTGTGACATTTGGTAGTGCGACACTTAGGTGTATAACAGTTGTGACACTTAGGTGTGACATTTGGTAGTGCGACACTTTGGTGTGTAACACAAGGGATCTTCTTTATGCACAGATTTGATTGCTAAAGTATATGGAGGTGTACATACCCTACTCCCTTTGGATTTGAACTTGTGACCTCCTAAGAGGAAACACATGTTCTTAACCATTAGGCCCACTCAATATGTTAGGAGAGGAATTACACAAATTAGTAGGTAGTTATATGTTAGGAGATGAATTACACAAATTCATTTTTTTAGAAACTCACTTCTGGTCATTCAATTGACGAAATGAGATTTCACTTTGAGAATATTCACTTTGCAACCATTATTCCTTGACAATAAGAACTTGCAATCAACCTTCACTCATCTCTCTATTCCTCATCTTTATAGAGACAAAAACAAGGAAGTACACTGGCTATCAAAAGAAGGATTGTAGATACAATTGGGCACATGGGAAATCATTGATTGCACTCAAGGACACTCTTTTTTTTATCTTCATGAACCTTGATTTTAAATTCATCACTTATAAATAGATTA
>ML778684.1:1903350-1914855 GCA_009831015.1 Picea engelmannii
GCATGCAGCTGATGGTGTGATTGGCACTTTCCAGGCCCAACCACATTCTGCCTCAAGCACAAACACCAAGCCTGCTTCTTCTAATGTCCAAAATGCTCCGTCTCCTGCCCCTCCCACCGGCAAGACTTCTGAGGTAAATGCAGTTCAATCTACCCCAGCCAGTAAAAACAAATCTAAAAAGGGGAGAGGTAAGAATAAGGAGGGAAAAAATAATTCTCAAGCAGAGCAAACCAAAACTACCCCTGTTGACGATCGGGATAAGCGCTAACCACGATACCCTTGTCTTATCTGTGGTGACGCTCACTACATGAAGGATTGTCCACGACGCGCCGAGGTCACTAAGTTCCTTCAAGGAGATTCAAAACCACGTACACTAGTCGTTTTGTCCCAATGCTTCTCGTCTCAACAACAGGCTCAGTTGGTCATTCATGACCAACCCTCATCTTCGACTACATCTTATGTTTTGATGTGTACTGACAATTCTAAGCAGAGCAACGTTGCACTCACTACTCGAGCCAAAGATTATTCTCCCTCTAAAGAGAAGGTTGATGATCTACCTCCTTCCTTGGTACAAACCTCTCCAACGAATCCACCTACCAACGGTCCTCTTCATGTCGAACGACCGAGCATCGACACAGTTCTACGACCCCCCCCCAAAGGGCGTCATTCAGAAATCGGCTTTCAATCTTCATGCTCGTGCAGCCCAGAACTACAACATTATTGAAGATCTGGCCCAAGCACCTTCTGGGATGTCAGCCCTTGAAGTCCTTCAAACTTGTCTCACACAACGGAAGGCACTGTTGAAAGCTATCAATGGAATTGACCCGACGGATATGAATTTAATAATCTTTGACTTGGAAGATCACATTCCAAGGTTACCCCCTCAACTCGCATTCCAGATCCAAGTGATTGTCTCTAACAAAAACATTTGTTGAACCATTATTGACGAGGGTGCCTCGACGTGTGTCATGTCTCTTGCTTGCTGGAAAGCCATTGGCTCTCCTTCTTTGAATGAATCCCAGAATACTCTTAAAGCCTTAAACGAATCTTGTTTTAAGCCCTACGGTGTCCTTCCTTCATTTCCTATCACGTTAGAAGGAAAAACGGTCCAAGTCAAAGTGGAAGTCTTTGACGCTCCCCTAGATTATAATCTTCTACTTGGCCACAGCTGGATCGATTCCATGAGTGCAGTTGTGTCGACCCTTTTTCGTGTGGTACGTTTCCCACATAAAGGTAAGGTTTTCACCGTCGACCAACTAGCCTTCTTCAATTCTGATACCCATACTGGAAAAGTATCGTTTATTGCTAAAACCCCATCGGGTTATGAGAACGTTGGTGTAGGCCTTCTCAAAGACTCTTCGTTAATGGGTACTTTCCCCATTCCACCGCCCGATGTTCCACGCTCGTCTGTTGCTTCCAACAACATGATCTCCACCTTGCCTCATGAACTTACTGCGTCTCACAACCCCTGGATAGTACCTGACCCTGGAGATCATCTTCGTTTCGGCGACGAAATGCCGTTAAGTCCAGTTGAATCCGCCTATCAAGCCATTCAATCAACAACACCTTCTACTCCTTCTCTTGATGCGTTGTCTCCTGATCCTTTCCGTGTCATTTTTCCCATAGATGATATGATCATGTCTGTCATGGAGGAAACCCCTTGGGATGATGGGCATCATCGTTCCATCCTCTTTCTGGAGCAACATACCCTTGAGAACTACCAATGGATTTCGACCCCGTCGACTGTTGTTTTCATCTCGACCGTTCCCGAGTCTGCACACGATGTGTTTTCTGAAGGGAACTTAAGCAATATCTCGCCCACTATTCCCCTTGACATATCCATCAAACCTGGGATTGTCGAAAATGTCCATATTGGAGCTTCGTGTTCTTCTGATGAAGTCGTCACCTACACATCCCTATTCAAAGAATTTCGTGACATCTTCTTCTGGAGTTACGAAAAAATGTCGGGTATCGACCCTGAGATTGTGATACATGAGATAAAGACATAGCCCGATTCTAAACTCGTCCGACAATGCCTTCATCCAGTTCATCCACATAAAGTGGCTGCTATCAAGCTCGAAGTCGAGAAACTTCTGAAGGCCGGATTTATTTATCCGGTGGCTCTCACAAACTGGGTTTCCAATCTTGTCCCGATTGACAAGAAACAAGGCACCATTCGTGTATGCGTTGATTATAGGGATATCAACAAAGCTTGTCCAAAAGACAACTTTCCTACCCCCTTCATTGATCAGATTGTCGATGACTGCGCCAAAAGTGAAATCTTCTCTCTCATGGATGGTTTCTCCAGATATAATCAAATCAACATTATTCCCGAGGATCAACATAAGACTTCTTTTATTTGTCCTTGGGGTACTTTTGCCTATCGAAAAATTCCTTTCGGTCTCAAGAACGTTGGCGCAAATTTTCAACGCGCTATGTCTTATGATTTCCATGATATCAAGCACATCGTTCAACCATATTTGGACGATTTACCTGCTCATTCAATGCACCGAGTTGATCACCCAAAACACCTCCGAGCCATTTTTGTCCACTGTTGGTTCTACCGTATACATTTGAATCCTCATAAGTGCATTTTCTGCATGGAATCCGACCGTCTTCTAGGTTTTATTGTTTCATGTCAAGGGATCCGGGTGGATCCTTTAAAGGTTGAGGTGATCCTTAATCTCCCTCCTCCTTCTACACTTTTCCAGTTGCAAAGTTTGCAGGGGAAAGAAAAATTTCTTCGTCGTTTTATCCCAAATTATGCTGAGATCACTCGTGGATTTACGCGGATCCTAAAAAAGGATTTAGATTTCGTATGGGATACCATCGCAAACAATTCTTTTGAAGCTTTGAAATTGTCCCTAATGCGTGCTCCTCTTCTCTTTCCCCCCGATTACAGTCGCGATTATTTCCTTTATCTTGTTGCCTCGAAGTTCACTATTGGTATGGTTCTCATCCAAGAGGATGATTCTAACGATGAACATGTTATTTACTACTTGAGTCGAAGTCTAACACATACTGAAATCAAGTATTTACATGTCGAGAAACTAGCCTTGGCTGCCATTCAAGCCGTCCAACGCTTCTGGCACTATATCCTCTCGTGCAAGACTACAATGATTTCTCATTGCAACCCTATGAAACACATTCTGACACATCAATTGCTAGGGGGAAAATACTCCAAATGGATTGTGATACTCTAGGAGTTTGACTTGGAATTCGAATGTGCCAAGTCCAAGAAGTCCTTAGTTTTTGCTGAGTTGATATGCGACTTTCCCCATTCTGCAACAGAAAATGTAGCAGCTGATTCATTACCCGATGAAAGTCTTTTCCTTATTAGCACTGATGATCTTTGGTATGGTGATATCATTATATATCTCCAAACCTAGACTTTATGGACAACTTTGTCTAGTACTGACCGACGTCACATACAATATCAAGCTCGTCAATACATTATCCTCGGAGATACTCTTTATCATCAGGGGATTGAATCTGTTTTTTGATGTTGCCTAACGTTCGACGAAGCCAAGAAATCTCTGAATGACTGCCATTATAGAGCATGTGGTGGTCATATGTCTGGGTATGCTACTGCCCAGAAGATTTTACGAGCAGGGTATTTTTGGCCTTCTTTGTTTAACGACTGCATAATTTTCATTCAGAAATTCCATGCTTGCCAGACCTATAATCAGAAGATACGGTCACATCCCACTCCTCTTCACCCTGTGGTCTCAGTTGGTCCCTTTGCGAAATGGGGCATCAATTTCATGACATGTCACCCTCACTCGGCCAGGGGGCATGGTTACATCATTGTAGCTGTCGATTACTTTACGAAATGGGCCGAGGTGATGCTGACATTTGATAACACTGGAAAGACCGCAACTTTATTCATTTTTAATCACGTTATAGCTCGTTTTGGTGTTCCCCAAGTTATCGTCAATGATCACGGTAGCCACTTCAGAAACTTCATTATGTACGAACTTACTGAAAAGTTGGGTCTTCGCCATGATAACTCAATGCCCTATTACCCACAAGCCAACGGCCAAGTCGAAGCGATTAACAAAGTTCTCATAACTATGCTCCGATGAATGATAGGGATTCATAAGAGAAGTTGGCACACAATGTTATTTTCGGGATTGTGGGCTTACCGGACATCCGTCAAGTCTACTACTAGGTTTACACCTTTCCGGTTAGTCTATGGTGTGGAAGCTATTCTCTCGATTGAATGCGAGATACCCTCTTTAAAACTAGTTGTTGAACTCCTACCAAACACTTCTGCTGAGGAAGAACGTCTAATGTATCTTATGCGATTAGACGAAACTTGACGCGATGATACCCTAGTTATAGAAGCTCAGAAGAAACGTGTCAAGGCCCAATACGACAAACATGTCAAGCCTCACATTTTCTCGGAAGGAGATCTCGTTCTCCTCTATGATCAAGATCGAGATATGCTAGGAGATGGAAAATTCGAAGCCATGTGGCGAGGTCCTTATATCGTTCGACAAGTTTTGGAAAAAGGAGCTTATGAGTTAGTAGATTACGATGGTATCCCTTTGAGTGAACCTAGGAATGGGTTGTACTTGAAGAAGTACTATGCATGAAATCATCTGTGCATGAGTACTTGTATTTTTATTGTATCATACTTCTTGTGTGTTACTATAGCTTGCTTTTGTCATTATCTAGTCTCTGCCCTTATGTGACGTTGTGTTTGATTTCTAGATGTCAGAGTCTTCGCTACCCTATATTGGCTTTGCTGATGGTGCTAGCCGTAGTACTCAAAATTTTGCTTCCGCTGCATGGGAAATTTACGCCCCTACAAATGAACTTGTCTCCTTCCAAGGTGTGTGTCTCGGCCATGCAACCAACAACATCGCAGAGTATAGCGTCGTTATTGAATTATTGGTTGATTCTATCTCTCTTGGAATCCATCATTTGGTTGTGCGACTCAATTCGCAGCTGGTAGTACTATAGTTAAGTACTGTATACACTATTCAAAGTCCTACTTTGTTATAGGTGTATTTGTGAATTCGCCTCTTGGAACGTTATTTTGATTACATTGAATATCAACATATTCCTAGATGTCTAAATACATTAACAGATGCATTGGCTAACTATGTATTAGACAAACATTTGGATCATTTATAAATCAATCACATCAATTTTCACACAATACAAGGTAAACCGGTAGAAGCCATTTGTATATATAACGATCAAAATAGTTTTTTACAAAAAGTTTTGTCCGAAGACCAAAATTTCAAAATCTAAATCTCATAGCTTCTACAAAGTGACATCATGGATGACGTTCACGGTAACACACGACTACCCGGGAAACTCTACGTAGTAGTCGACTCATGGACCCTGACACTCCTACTGTATGACGTTGATCGCATCGTGGAACCTCTTCAAGAGGCATGTCTGAAATATCTGCAGTCAAGCCCTCTAGGTTTTGTTCCACTACTTGATAATCCTCGACATATTGTGGCGATGCCGCTACCTCTCCCCGTCGCTGAATGGGAGAAGTACCAGGAGGTCAGTAAGGTCCAACATCTGTGTCATCAACAACGATTTTGTATTTAGTCTTTGGACGAACATATAAAACAAAAAAACATTTGAATATGATAAAAATTCACAAAAACATTTAAAAGGAAAAATTTGTGTACTTCTTACCAAGTTCCCCCCACTGAGCATCCTCTGGCAGTACTAAGTCCGGATCTCCTCGGAAATCCAGCCCAACATAAGCATAATCGTCAACCATCAACATCTGTGGTTGAAGCCAGTCAAAGAAGGTATCATCATACTTGATGATCAGTCCATCTATGTGCCGGGCCATGAGCCGACACCATCTCAGCATTCTTGAATCCCTGGGAGTTGGTAAATTCCACTCAACCTGCAGTCTCAGTAATGGAACCCTCTCAAGGAAGAAGGACACTAACAAAGATCTGTACTAGAATTGCTTCAGGTCGCCTCATCTGCATTTGGTCAACTATCTTTTTATGCTACGAAGCACTGCATCTGCCCAATTGAAAACCTGAGGTTTAGTACACTCTATAACATACTGGAAGTAACTCTGTAGCGCCATGTGAGGAGCAGAGATCCCCGCCATCTGAGCTATGGTGAACAAGATAGTATGGAGGGTCAAATCCCATACCCCCCAAATAACTACTTTTCCTTTCTTCCTCTCTGCGTCGAGAACGCAGTGTAAATGACAGTATTCACTCATGAGCAGCCCACCACCTCTGCCACCAGTCAGGCTCACATGGTACCCCCACCATGACAGTCCAGTCAATAAGTAAATGTCCTCAATATCTAAGAACAGTGTGTGGACCCCCACATGAAATACCTGCTGATCGGGATCCCACATACGCACAAGGTACTCTAATAACCTGACTTGAGCCCTCATGCCCGGGATACGAAAGTACTTCAGAAGGCCATAGTTTCTTAAAGAAGAAATAGTGGGTGGATGATTTTCAGCAATAGAATTATCTTCTTCATGCTTCCTTTCACACCATTCAAGAACCATTTTGAAGGCCAATTACCTGCCTAAGAAGCACAAAAAGAGGATTAGCAACTCTATTCATGAATTGGTTCTTTTCTATTGAGTAAATTTTTTAAAAAAAATTGTGCTTTACGGTTCTCGCAGGTGCCCTTTGGGCACAGTGCGAGAACCTTGCAGGCTGCTGTGGGCTCACATGCGAGAATCACCCATTCTCGCAGGTCTCATGTAGCCCACCTGCGAGAATGGATGAGCGCAAGTAGGGCTCATAAAATCAACTCAAAAATGAATTTTTAACCAATGAAAATGCAAAATTAAACCATGAAAGAGTAGAAGACAAAGAGCCTACCTCACTGTCGCTGACAGCTCGCCGAATGGACGCTCGTAACTCCCACAATCTGACGCCAAACTTTGAGGGTACAAGAGGGGTTTTTGAGCTCAAATAGTGGAAAAGTGAAAATGATATGGTAAAAAGAGTTTTACTCCTTTATATTTACTTTTACCATGTTATTTAGTTTTTTATGATTAATTATCTATTAAACCCTAATCCCTAATGTCCTTTTGAGTGTAACTTTTGCAGGCGTAATGAATTCAATGTTCATATATGGGAATGCGGATATAATTTTTCTTTTTTCATCCATGTTTTGATTGTTTTTTATGGTTTTTGTATAAAACCTCGAGCGTCGTCTTTGTCCGTTCTTGTGCTCAAAAATACATGAGAACGTGATCGAGCATACTTTTATCACTTTTTCGGGCTCAACGAGGTTATACAAAAAAGGAACCCCCCTGGAGTCCTCTTTAAGCTCTTTTCAGACTCTCTAAACATGAAAAGATAGGCGAGCGACCTTGTTATTTTCACGCTCGATAAAGTATCTGAAGAAAGCGTCCGGTGAGCGATAATTTATCTCTTTTTTGGTCTCATCGGACTATTTTACGAAAAAGGAACTGAGAGAGTTCTTTTTTAAGTGTTTTTCCAGACTCTATAATCATGAAAAACCTTCGAGTTTTCTATCTTTGGACTCGTTAAACAAACATCGACAGACCCGTAATGGGACTGAACCACTCCTTCTTAGGGTTCGTTAAACATAATCCGAAGGACTTATCTGAAGGATAATCTTATGTCAACAAGCATATGTTATCCTCCTCAAGCTTGCGTAAAAATAAAGAGGTACTCGCCAGAAATGGTGGGGGAAAATTTGGGAAAGGGATATGTTTTCATCTTCGTATTGATTGGCAGTAAGTGTCACTCATGAACATGACACCCTGATTCATTATATTTGAAGCCGGTTTGAGAAATCCATTTGTCTCTTATTCAATTTTCTACAAGGTCATTCCCTGTGTCGTCTTTGAGTCAATTCAGCCAAATCGTTGGTCGTGTCAGTCATATGTTCAAGAGAAGTCCATCTGAAACCTCTATTGAGTCAGCCATCTGCAGTTGTCCATTCTCTCCATGTCAGCCTTCCCTGTGTCCAGTTCAATTTGCATCATACTCTGTTTCACCTTCAAAATCTATTGCTCATTTCGTGTCATTGATGGGGGATACATCAAGGCCCTCCTGTGATGAGTTTTGTTCCGTCGACTTCAGCTCATTATTCGAAATCAAGACTTAGAAATTCTTTGGTACCTTGGAGCTTGCATGCCTCAATGGCAGGTTTCCTCGCTTTCGACAGTGGGTTTACATCATTGACCCCTGATCAAAATATTCCATCGGTTGTTCGACTTCAACTCACTCATTCACACTCGATGGATTGAACTAGAGTACCTTGGGAGTCATTGATATCAATGGTGATTTCCCTCTCACTTGTTAACAGTTTCATCAATGACCGGTAATCAAGTGGTTTCTTCCATGTTCGACTTCAACACATGTAATCACATGGTTAGATTCGTACTTTGGGTGACAAGATTGAAGACCCTGGACATCATCTCTTTGTCCAGGTTGTGATGGAGTATGTATAATCTGTGACACATAGATCCACTGTGTATGTCTCGTGGATATGTCGTCTCAATTTGAATTTTCTCGCATAGATCCACAGTGTATTCCTCGTGGCTATGCTATATTTTGACGGCATGGATCCACAGTGTATGATTGGTGGCCATGACCTATGTCTACAATGTCATATGTCTATGATTTGAGTATGGGAATGCCTACCTCAGAATTGGTATATATGATATTCTACAGATGCTTGGTTGTTCGTAGGTTTTTGATTAGGTGTGATCCTGGTTTCCGACACACACATGCAGCTTACAAAGTATTTCGACTGTCACTGATTCCAACCTCATACTTTGGGGGGCATTCTGTTACCCATGATTTTGGTCATCATGATGGTTTATTAATGATGGTGTACTCAGGCTCTTCATAAGAACTTTCTCCTGAGAAAAGTTACTTTCATCTCTTCCTAGAAAACTCACTTTTGAAGAAGGTTTGCAGGCTGCTGATATATTAGGGTCTGAGAATGACCCATTCTCGCAGGCTACCTTAAGCCAGGGTGTGAACTTCTCGCACTGTGTTTAATAGCTAGGGTGCAAACTCGTTCTAAAGCATGGAAGAAGATGAATTCTCGATGTTTCTAGAAGGGAATGTTCTAGAAGAATGGGTTGGCATTCGAATGGTTATCCTTTTACTGGATTCCCTGATATTGTGGGATCCACTCTTATCCAAGTAACCATCTCATTCTCTCTTATATATTGAGGGAATTCTCATGGAAAAGGTTAAGCAAGATTCATTGGATAATTGGTGAAAGAATTGTGTGAAGGACTTAGCTTGAACAATAGCTTGGAGACTCTAGCAAGTCTATCAAAAAGATTTGATCTTCTTCATACAAGGATTGAGCAAGTGTGTGTGTTGGAGCCAAGAGCCATCGAAAGGAATCTTGCGACATCAAGATGATTAGGTTGTAATCTTTACTTTCCATTAATATGATACAGTGGCATGTCCCTTTCCCATAAAGCTATTCTCACTTTATTGTGTAATTCCTTGATCATATACATAAGTTGATGGTTGAATATATTTTTCTATCTTCACTTTGGTGGGTTTGTGTTGTCTTGGTCTTGACCTCATGAGAGCACCAGAGTGAAGTAGGAGCAAAAGAGACCCTAGGAAGCGATATAAAGGTATGTTACTTGTTCCTTCCTGATAGCTTATTCAATGGTCAAAACTTAGGGAAAGAGTCATGTCCTGTCCTGTTTTGTTCTAGATCCAGGTGGATCTAGGGAGATCTGTTAGTGTCCGCACCGACCGATTAGTCCAATAACATTAGTCTTTGTGTTTTATGTGTGTGCATGCATCTAAATGGATTTTTGAATGAATATGTAATGTTTATTTAAGTTTCAATTGTTTCTCTTATGAAATCTCGGTGTACAGAGTGCATAGTGCCCATGCAAGGAGTGTGGAGGCTAAACTATTATAGGTTCAGAAGCTCAGGAGAGATTGTGTAAGTTTAGGCAGAGCGAGTGAAAGGAGTGTTCTTATACTTGTAGAAGTATAAAATCTTAGAGAGGAGACTGGTGCACGGAGTGAACAGATTCAACACTTAGTTAAAGTGTTTAATAAGCTCAGAGGATAGATAGTGTAAGGAGTGTGCATGAGACTTATTTAAGTACCAAGACCAAGAGGGAAGCACAAAGTGTGCACAAAGGTCTGAGTCCTTTTGAGAGAAAAGCTGAGGGAAGCATAAGGTGTGCACCAGAAGCTAAGTTCTTCAAGCAAAAAAATATTAAGCAAGAGAAATATCTTTGTTGCAAGGTTGACAGACGAGATGTGTTTAAGAGAAGTTAGAACCCCGCACAACTGTTGGATCTAGGTAAGAAGCGTGAACGATAACCCTTAAGTCCTTTAGATTTTGTTTCTCCAAATTTTTTTAGGTGTGTGTTATGAAAGAGGAAAAAGCGTCGAAGGCCCAAAGCCCTGGAGTGAATCTACACTGTATATCGGAGGGGGAAGCACGAGTTGTTGGATCCTCGAATGGTTCAATGATTCAACACTTCGGGAAAAGTTGACTGTTGTTGTGCATGGTGAAGAATTCCTCGAAGTCCTAAAGTCCAAAGTAAATATGGACCATTGGTTGTCGGGGAAACGTGTCTATATATTAGCGAGCACTTGAAAGTCTAGCTATACAGAAGATCGCAGGTGAAAAGTGTTCACATGTGAAAAGGCCCAAAGTCCCGAAGCTCGGAGTTAATCCAAACTGTTCATTATTGGGGACACGTGGACTGTGGATCCGTACCCTTTGCCACTTTGGCATTCAACGACTCAGATGTCTAGTGGTTATTAGGAGCTAAAATTCTTGAAGCCTAGAGTTTCAGAGTATATCACAATCGTTGGCTATTGGGGAAGTGTGGACTATTGATCCCTGAGCCCTCTGGGTGATCCAAATTATTTTCGGCACAAAATGAGAGCAGAGATATAATAAAGAAATGCACAGAGATATCACAGATATCTAATAATATAACATAAATGTATTAGAGATGTAACCATAAACACAGAGATACAGTAATACATGATTTCTATTAATGAAATAAATGTACATAGACTGTAACAATACATAGTGGAAGACTCGCTAGAATGGTGGCAACATATCTCTGGGAAGAGATGTGATGACTACTCACATTCACAATAAGATGATTAAAATGAGGATCTAAAGGCCTTTTTACAATAGACAGGAATGCCAAAAAACCCTAGACATCCAAAAACCTAACCCTAGGAGATGAAGCACCAAAAGTCACGTGGGCCCCGTTTGGGTAAGTTAGTACATCAACTTCCCGGGGTCGTAAATTTTTCATACGATCTTTGTTTTAGGAACATGATATCCCATTGGAAAGGTATCATCATGTAGATTCATTTTAGGTGAAATATCAAAGGAACTTATATATTGCAAACTTGTTTTCCCAAAAAACATCGTTTAGGGCCTCAAAATGGCCCCGAAGGTTAAAAACTGCTAAAAAAAGTAAATTACCAAAATTGCCAGAAAACTGTTTTGAGCCAGTTGGAAAAGGTGGGTGGCCACCGATATCCACCT
>ML778684.1:1924473-1935763 GCA_009831015.1 Picea engelmannii
TAGAGGGGTCCCTACCACCCTCCTTTCATCAGACTCTTCATCTCTATTGTGGGAGCCCTCCCCCACTTCATGGTGAGTCACCATTCTATGCATCTGTAATTTCCCGCAGTTGATCGTCCGCTTGGGTGCAAAAGACAAACGCTGGTTGTTAGTCAATATTTTAGATACATTCATAACCCGTGCATAAATTCATTTTTCTTTCTAATGCATACAAAATTGGATTTTCATTTCAAAATTTGACTTTTTTTTAATTAAGAGGGTTAATACAGAGGGTTACTCCTTTTTGGAGTGTTTCGAACGGAGCTCCTACGCAACTCATTCATGAGCCCAAGCAGGCCAAGTGTTGTAACCATGCTCTGATACCAATTTGTAACACACCCACTACAGAATTTAAAAATTTTCAGCCTTTTCTTCTTTTCTCCGAGGAATAGAATTTCCCCGAGTCCCTACGGGACCTGACACAGATCTTGTCATCCCTTATCCGCACTCATCTGATTGGCGGTTATGGCCACATGCCTTATCAAAGGGTACTCATTGACTTTCACGATACGGGAAATCATGATACAGGTATTCCCTTGTTCATTTCGGGGTTTCATCCATCGAAATTTCATGGCTAGCAAATTATGAGGAAAACTGACCCTTGAGAGTCCCAGGCACCGGAAAGCTAAAACACCAAAACAATGTGTGCGAATCCATTTCGAGACTTTTCCTATTGGGATTTCACAAGTCAGGATTTCGGGGGATGCGATGACAGAAGGTCTCACATCGGGGTCTTCTGAGAGATGAACTTTGAATTACTAACTCTAAACATACTTCCCTATTTCGGGATTTCCTCCATCGGGAATTCGAGATATGCGACGACAGGAGGTATCGCACTTAGGTTTCCCAGGAGATGAAACTTTGAAACCTTAACATACATATAGTTGTATATATGTGTCGCTCAATCCATTCCGAGAATTTACAGACTGGGTTTTTGAGACTGGTGAACATAAGCAAACTTACCGTCAGGTATCCCGGGTGCCGAAATACCAACACACCAAATACCGTCCGTGTTAAGCCATTTTGGGACTTCGCAAGTCAGGAGTTTGGGAGATGCGAGTACAAGGGAATATGCCCTTGAGCATTCTGATTTCCGAAGTGCCAAAGTCTCATAACCTATCCGCGTATTGTTCTTTCAGGACTTCACCCATCAGGATTTCGAGATTGACGTGTACAAGAAGATTGACCCTTAGGTTTCTCAGTTGCCAAAACACCAAAACACCAAGGCTTACCCAGGCTAGACCTTTTCTGGTTCTCATACTTTAGGATTTCGCGATGGGTAATGACAAGAAGTCTCACTCCTAGGTTTTCCTGGGAGCCGGAACACCGAAAACTCATAGCTACTCCGTCCTATTATCATTTCGGGATTTTGCGATGTGCGCAGACAGGATATCTCATGCCCAAACCTTCCGTGAGTCGAAACTCCAAAATACCGACTCCTAAACCTACACATCTATTTCAGGGTTTCTCCCATCAGAATTTTGCGGATTGGAGATTCGGGACTTGTGAGTATAAAGGGACTCACACTTAGGTATCTCGAGTATCGAAATGCTGAACTATCCTATCTAATCCACTCCTTAAACTATTTCGGGGTTTTGGTTATCGGGGTTTTGCGACTCGCGATGATTAGCGTTCTTCCCCTTTGTCTTCTCAGGTACCGAAACTCTGAAACTCTTACCGGCAACCACGTGTCCTATAAATGGATGGTCCATATACTCCCACGAACCCTAGGGATCTAGAGTCCCGATTTCTTCGCTACTTACGAAGATAAAAGGAAATGGGTTGAGGCATTAATGCCCTCGTTTCTTCCTCCAATCTAACGGTCGTGACTAACCTCAGATCTTCCAACAGGATCTCATCCGTCAATCGATACTTATCCACATGCTTCCATTTCGGGATTTCGTAATTTGGGGTTTCGGGGTTTTAAGAGGACCATCCCCCCTCTTGCAGGATTACTAAGACTTGTGCCATCAAATCCTTTTTCAGGTTCTTGGTAATCTTTCCAAGAAGGGTGTCTCTATGAGGAGATCTATCCACGGTATTACCTGAGATGGATAAGGGTATAGATTTCCCGAGAACAGACTTGAAGTCTGAGTTAGATCGATATACATACATATAGCTATTTATAAACATAAGCCATACGTAGTCTTTCCATTATAAGCATGCAACCACCATTTATGGTCAAATCACCACACATACAGTATTATACTGAAACCATTCATAATTGCACAGACTATGAGCATAAATGTCAGCATATACATTTCAAGATGCAAGATATAAAACACTTATCAGAAATAACACCAGGTGTGTTTGCAACTGCTGAGAGGGGTGCTAGTTTCCACCCAACCATAGGCTCATTGATTCCAAATGGATTTACCACTAGCCACCCCCGAGTTGAGACCACGATGATGTGAGACTAAGTCTCTGTTCGCTAGTGACCGAGAATGAAGGTTACTCTCCTTCTTCTCTGCTATCACTCACTCTGTAGTTTTTCCATAGTTCTTCCAATATCTCTTCCTCTTTCCCTTGCTTATGTCCCTTGATCGCACACTCTTCCCGCCTTTTCTCTTTTTGGTGAGGTTGCGTGTGGCACGATCTTCCTAGTGGTGGTTAGGTCTGAGGACTCTACGGATGGGTTGTTCACCCCCATCCCTCATCACTCATGAGGAACAATTTACCTACCAACCTAGCGAGTGATTTAATTTAGGGCCAGCGAGCTGCTCTTGGTTCTCCGAGCTAGTGAATTCCAAATATGGTATTGGTTTTAGTGGAAGTTAACGCCACCATTCCAGGTGCCTTCCACCACCTTTCTTCAGCCATCGTGGTCTCTTTTTCAGCACATCCCCCTCTCAGCAGTCCTACAATATATATATTCATAATATTATTTACATTCATTGACCTTTTTCACAAGGTCCATTCACATCACACATTCACATTTCTGAGTTTGCCACAATACTTGGCTAGTATAGTTATTTTTACAGATTGGGGGAAACAGGGTGTTACAACATCTAGCAAAATTTAGGTTGAATATAAAATTCCTATGAGATAGAAACAAACAATATTCCTAATACTGCAAATGATGTAATTGTATTGATCTAGTGCATTGGCACGTGTAAACATTATCCACCATGAAGAGAATTTCAAATTGCCTTGTCAAGAGTTGTAACTAAAGTCTTGAGTCTAGTTCTATGTTAGAACTAAAGTGTAGTGTTGAGTTGCAACTAAAGTATTGAGTCTAGTTCTATTTTAGAACTAAAGTGTAATGTTGAGTTGCAACTAAAGTCTTAAGTCTAGTTCTAAGTTTGAACTAAAGCATGTCAGTCTCAAGTCTAGTTCTAAGTTTGAACTAAAGTGTAATGTTGAGTTGTAACCAATCTCAAGTCTAGTTCTAAGTTTGAACTAAAGTATAATGTTGAGTTGTAACCAATCTCAAGTCTAGTTCTAAGTTTGAACTAAAGTGTAAAGTTGAGTTGTTACCAATTCAAGTCTAGTTCTAAGTTTGAACTAAAGCATGAAGTTGAGTTATGTTTAATGCATGCAATCAAGTTACTATTTCGAGCTTCTCCCTCTTCGCCTTTTCAACCTATATAAGAAGAGGTCGAACCCTCTCTTCAACATAGTTCTACAACACAGTTTTGAAACACTGTTTTCATATGCAGGTTGAGGGTGAAGTAATAGAGGAGCACATCAGTGATAAAGAGGCAGCATATCAGAGGTGTATTTCAACAAGGTCTTGTAAGTCTTTGTTAGGTCAGAGTCATCTTGGCAAGCTCTTTCAGAGTAGAACATTCATGGTGGATATTTGTAAGAGATATTACATTATTAATGCAATAAAGGAATATTGTTTACTGGGGTTTTTCTCCCTGTACAGGTTTTCCCCATGGTATATGTGTTGTTGATATGCATGTTTACTTATCTACATAATTATTTCTATTCAATTATGATTTGGAATTGTTGAAGTGTATTAAGATGAATCAAAGTTTTGAAGAAAATAAAAGAATTAATCCGCATAAGAAATCAAGCTCATAATTTAACACTTGACCCCTCTCTTGCCGCAGTGTGGTCCATCTCATGTACTGGTCCTCATAGTTTCCAACAGGGTAATACTGCTCCTTTACCGCATCCACAAAAAATTCCCAAGTGGCCTCAATCCCATATATTCCAGACTCCTCTGTGGAACTTTGCTCCCAGTAAGTTTCCCACCAATGTTTTACATGAGGGAGAGCTTTAAGGAGTGCGAAGGTGATCTTTTCTCTATGGGAAAAATTGTGAATAGAGAAATAACATTCTAGCAGAGTTAACCATTTGTTTAGGGCTTCTGCATCTATTTGTCCTTCAAATACAGGAATATAAAAATTAACTTGTACCTTGAAAGGTGAGGTTCCTCCAAAGTGGTTGTTTGATGAATATGCACCTATTGCTATCGGAAGGCATTGAAGGATGTGGGAAAAATTCTCCATCATTTCGTCCCTCTGTCTTGTGAGAGCTTTCTCAAGCAACAGATTGATAGGATCGCCTGCTCCGTCGTTTTTCTTTTCTTACGCCATTGAGGGTTTCTTGGGTGTGTGAGAGAGATTTTACTCAAGAGAGACAAGCTCAAGACCCAACTTTCTACACTTGGACCTCATCGGGGACATGCACTGAAAAAATGATCAAGAGCAAGCTGCTCTGATACCATTGATCCAGATTATTTTCAACACGAAATGAGAGCGGAGATATAATAAAGAAATGCATAGAGATATCATGGATATCCAATAATATAACAGAAATGTATCAGATATGAAACCATAAACACAGAGATACAGTAATACACAATTTCTATTAATGAAATAAATGTATAGAGTTTGTAACAATACAGATTGAAAGACTCACCAGAATGGTGGCAACTTATCTCTGAGAAGAGATGTGAAGGCTACTCGTATTCTCAATAAGATGATTACAATGAGGCTCTAAAATCATTTTTACAATAGACAGGAATGCCAAAAACCCTAGACATCCAAAAATCTAACCCTAGGAGATGAAGTGCCAAAAGTCATGTGGGCCCTGTTTGGGTAAGTTAGTACATCAACTTCCTGGGGTCGTAACTTTTGCATACGATCTCTGTTTTAGGCGCATGATAGCCCATTGGAAAGGTATTGTCACGGGGATTCACTTTAGGAGAAATATTTAAGGAAATTCCTTATTGAAAACCTGTTTTTCCAAAAAAACATTGTTTAGGGCCTCAAAATGGCCCCAGAAGTTAAAAACTGCTAAAAATAGTAAATTACCAAAATTGCCAAAAAACTGTTTTGAGCCAGTTGGAAAAGGTGGGTGGCCATCGATATACACCTGGATCACCAGGAATTCACCAATTCGGTGTTCAAAATATTTGGAAGGTGTTGCAGTTAGAACTCCCGAAGACCGAAGTGTCGAAGTGCTTGTCTGGGAATTCGCCAGTTCAATGTTTGAATGATTTGAGGTGTATTGTGGGAAAAACCTCCAAAGGCCGAAGCTCTAGAGTGCCAAAATTGCCTCTTTCAAAATCTTAATCCCTAGGTTTTGGCTTGAGGTCACGTGAGGACTTCGCTGGAGTAAAAAGACCCTCGCAGACCCAAATTTTCATAGGGAAAGGAGAGAAAAACCTATGGAAAGAACTGTGAGGGTTATGTGGGGATCTGAGAGCCAACCCAGATCCTTTGTAAATTGACCCTAGCCAGGGAGGTCGCGTGAGCCCTAGGGGGTTTTGCATCATATTATGTGATGTTTCTCCCCTTGAAGTTTGTGATGGTCTTTTGGGTCAACCTTATTTATGGAAACATCATGTTGTATATGAGTCTAGGCCTCATAATGTTATTGTTACTTTGAAAAGGAAATTGTACAGGATACCCGAGGTAGTCCCACCTAGTGTTATTTCTTTGATCTCTACCAAGCAATGCAGGAAGGTCATTTCTCAGACCGGGAAGTTTTTCTTCTTCATGATTCGCTCTCAGAGTGAGAGAAAGGTTGAAACCACATCCACAGCCTCTATGGATGACCTATCCATGCAACAAAATAAAGTGGATAAGGTTGTGGAAGAATACAAAGAAATATTCTCATCACCTACTAGGGTACCTATGCACTGTCAGGTCAAGCATCCCATCAATTTGACCCCCAATGCACTACTACCCAATGGGCCAGTCTATCACCACTCTCTACTAGAAAATGAGGAGATCAAGCATCGAATCCAAAAAGTGCTCCACAAGGGGAACGTATGACCCAACTCATCACCTTGTGGAATCCCAATCGTGTTGGTGCAGAAGAAAGGTGGGACTTGATGAATCTGCATTGATTACCGTTCCCTAAATAAAATCACATTTAGGAATCAGTACCCAATTCCCCGAATCAACGATCTCCTTGATCGACTCAAAGGATCCAAATACTTCAGTAAGATTGATCTCAATTCCAACTACCATTAGGTCCCAATAGAACCGATAGATGTATGAAAAATTGCCTTCAAGTCAAAAGAAGGTCTTTTTGAATGGATGGTCATGCCCTTTGGTTTGATAAATTCCCCAAAAAATTTCATGAGGATGATGGATGATATCTTGTGGACTTTAACTAATTCTTTTGTGGTGGTGTATTTGGATGATATCCTCATCTATAACAAAACTTGGGCATAAAACTTGCAACATATTCAATAGGTTTTGCACACTGTACGACAACACAAGCTATATGCCAACTTGGAAAAATGCTCCTTCAACATGCACAGGATCTAGTACTTAGGCTACATTGTTGATTTGCATGGTGTGCATGTTGATACATCCAAGATCTAAGTCATTCGTGACTGGCCAATCCCAACCACGCTCATTGAGCTTCAAAGCTTCTTAGGCTTTTCCAATTTCTATTGAAGTTTCATGATGGGATTATCCCATATTGCATGGGCCCTCAGCCAAATAACCAAAGGTAGTGGTAAGGAAAAATTTGTGTGGGGCCTGCCCCAATAGAAAGAGTTTGATGATCTGAAGCAACACTTGTGTTCCATCCCAGTGCTTTCATTACCTAACCTGCAACAACCCTTTGAGATTGAAACATATGCTTTAAACTATGATGTGGTCATAGTCATCACTCAACACGACCACCTAGATGTCATATGTAAGTACCCTACTTACGACACTATCAAATGTCATATGTAAGTACCCTACTTATGACAAATAAATGTATTCCTTTGTGCAAGATTGTCGTCGCTGGAGGCATTACATTCTTGGGAAGGATACAATCATCCACACTGATCATAAGCCACTGAAGTTCATGTAGAGACAAGGAAAATTGTAGAATGAATGGCATCAGAAGTGGTCCATATATTTTCAACAGTTCCACCTTAACATCAAGTATAAAACAAGAAGTACCAACTGAGTCACTAATTTCCTCAGCCGACCTCCAGTCATGACACTCACCAGAGTGATCGATTCTTACAACCAAGAGTCCTCTAGATGGCCCCACCTCTGTGAGACATATGCTGACTTGACCAACAACTACTAGATGTTGGGCACAAGCATAACTATCACCAATTTCCATCCTCAGGATGGATTGTTGTGCCATCTGGGCCATCTATGCATTCCATCAAGCAAGCAAGCGAATATAATTTGGTAATCCCACTACAGTCGTGTGGTAGGACACTTCGTCATGGAAACAACAGTGGCATTTTTACAGTGACATTTCTACTGGCCAAAAATTTGACTAGATGTCAACAAGTATATCCGGTCCTGCACTACTTGCATTATTTCCAAACTAACAAGAAGTCTTGTACACACCTCTGCCTACTCCTGACAAACCTCGGGAATCCATATCAATGGACTACATGTTGGGCCTTCTGTCCACCAAGAGGGGAAATGACTATGTTTTTTTGGTTGTTGATCACTTTTCCAAGATGACGATTATGGCCACCTACAAGAAGAGCATCAAAATAGAGGCCATGACCAAGATCTTCTTTCAACGAGTGTGAGTATACTTTGGGATCCCACAAACCATTATCTTATATTGGGACAATCGGTTCCTCAACACATTTTGGTTGAGCCTCTAGTCACTATTAGGCACCAAGCTCACCAAGTACACTAACTTCCACCCCAAGACGGATGGCCAAATTGAGGTCATCAACCAAATGATCATGCACATCCTACGCATGTACAATTACAAGAACCCTCACACATAGGATGATATTCTTCCTTATGTTCAACACAACTACAACAAATCTGTACATATCGCAACCAACCACAACCCCTTTTAGGTGGGGTTGGGATTTCAACCATTGGGTCCCATGGATGTTGCACTACCCCTTGCAACCACCTAGGAAGACTTGTCACATGCTCCAACTGGTGCTGACAAATCCACCCAATTCATTAGGCAAATTCAACACACCTTCCAACAGGTTCAGGATATTTTACAGAAGTCCAACACTAAGTACAAGCAACGCCATAATCAATACCAGGTGCCACACCAGTTTCAGGTGGGAGACAAAGTTTGGTTGCATTTACAGAAAAAATTCCTTACATGGCTTCATCGGAAGCTTCATCCATTCCGTTATGGACCCTATACCATCAGCAAGGCTTTGGGTGACAATTCTTTTGAGCTCAACCTTCCCCAATTCCTTGGATTGCACCCGGTATTGAATGTGAACCTCCTTCGACCTTATTTTCCACCATTATTGGACACCTCAGAGATACAAGAATAATTGACACAAACATGATAGATCAACCTTGACTGCATGGAATAGGTATCCAATAATCATATCATGGGCACAAAGGTCAAGGGAACTCACGAGCAGAGGATCCAACTTTTTTGGGTTGTCAAAGCAAGGAAGCTCCTACACCAAGGCAAGTGGCTCACCTGGGGCCAAATTCATAAAAAAATTCCTTATATGATGAGGGAACTCAATGAAATGGATAACATTGCTTCCTAATGGGGAGGATTGATCCAAGAGGATCTCAGTGGCCACCCATCTTGTCCAACTCACTCGAAACATTTTTTTGGCAACTTACTATTTTTAGCAGTTTTTTGGTTCCTCAACTTTCGAGGCCATTTTCATGGCCTAAACGACACTTTTTCATGATAAGGAACCTAAATTATATTAGAAGGATCTTGTTGATCACCCTAAATTAATATCCTCACCAAAACCTTTCCAAAGAGCTATCGTGCGCCCGAAACGAAGATTGTATGAAAAAGTTATGACCTCAGGAAGTTACCCCAACGGGGCCCACATGACTTTTGGCGCTTCATCTCCTAAGGTTAGGTTTTTGGATGTCTAGGGTTTTGGAATTGATGTTTACTGTAAAAATTCCTTCATATCCTCATTGTACTCATCTTCTTTTGAATGAGTGTATCCATCACATCTCTTCTTAGAGTTAAGATGCCACCATTCTAGCAAGCTTGTTTTCAATCTGCATTTTACAATTTTCATCATATTTATTATTTAATATAAGTCAAGTTTTACTTTATATCTGTTATTGTTCACCGTGTCTTTGTGTTAATATCATAAATCTGTAGTTTCATTTCATTCTTCTCATAAATATGGATCAATGAAGGAAGTTCCTCCAAGTTATTTTTGTCATAAAAAAAAGTATTGTAGGTGATCCTTTTAGATTTAATTATTGTACCCTTTGTTTTGTAAGTGTTCACTTTCATGCCCATGCTATAGCAGAAGTCCTTGAGGGTTGTTAGCTTCTTACCTAGGTCATAGGGACTCTTTTACACAAGAAAAATTGCATCAACATAAAGAAGGAGGATGATGACTATACTAGAGAGAGTCAAGCCAACCCAACCTATATCCTCAAAACAATCTTCTAAATTATCAATATAGATGCCGAAAAGGGTATGGGATAAGGAAAAAACTTGATTGAATCCTATATTATAGTTAATTTATTCTCATCAGCCCTCAATGTTCCTAAACTTGTCAATAACTTTCTCATATAGCATTAATACAATATCTCTTAACTCGAAAGGGACTTTAAGCTCTTCTAACCTATTCCAAAGGTTAGTCTTAGGCATAATGTTAAAATATTTTCTAAAATAAATGAAACAATAAAGTATATCAATTTTTTCAATAAGACACTCCTATGCAATGATCCTAAATGTAACAAGTTGGTCCACATTGGAATGGTATCCTCTAAACCTAGTCTGGCCTCTATCTCTTTTTTGCATGGCTTTCTAGCCATGTGTCGATCTTCTTTTCCAAAATACTTCCATATAGCTTTTAGCTAAAATGGGGATAATCATAATGGTCCTATAATTAGAGGTATTTCTTTTATACCGATTTTTAAAAATAGGTACAACAAGGATTTGAGTCCAAGGTTTTGGGAAGCCTTGCTGGATAGCTAGATTGAAGATCTTATGTATGTGGGGGATGAGGATATGTCCTCCAATTTTTAATATTTCATCTTGGTAACCTTCAATTTACTTAGCTTATCCTTTTGAAATCTGCTTAACCACAAACTTAATATCTTCTATAGAAAACACTTCATCCTTTGTAGAGTTGTTTGGAATGAAGTCCATGACGTTAGGGGATTCATACAGATTTTTAAGGTAGAAATTCCAGTCCTTCAAGGGAATATTATTATTTTCTTTTGTTTTAAGAGTTGGAATTTTCCTCCATAATTTCTTAGGATCTATCTTAAATAGGTGCAAAATATTCTCTTGATTTCTACATAAATAACCCTTTTTTTCTCCATTTAATTAAGGTTTTGTATCTATTTATATTATCAAATTTTAAAGATGCATTGGAAGCATCCCTAATAGATTTTCTAGCAATTTTACATTCATTATCATACCAAGGGTTAGTTGTACTATTTTTATTTTTATGTAGCACCTCAATAGAGAAATTTTTAATTGAGGTAGAGAGGGTTGATGTAAAATTATGATAGTTAACTTCAATATTGTTCTGATATGATATGA
The DNA here is from genome assembly GCA_009831015.1 of Picea engelmannii. NCBI lineage: Eukaryota > Viridiplantae > Streptophyta > Pinopsida > Pinales > Pinaceae > Picea > Picea engelmannii. The sequence continues at coordinate 1,935,415 of ML778684.1, forward strand.
TTTTTAAAGCATTGCTTAAGTATTTTAAGAAGAGATCGATTTTTTTTGTCAAAAAGTAAGTGCCTTTGGATATCAGAGTGCTCCTCTATAGAGATTTTGTGCATGGAAAAGTTGAGAGTTAGGGTTATAGGTCTATGATCAGAGTCAGGTTCATGGTCATCTAAAAGATCAAAATTTACTATTTGGTTGTATATGGGGATATTAGGTATTACATAATCAACAACACTACTACCCAACCCATGGATACAAGTCATCCTGTTAGAATTTTACTTAAAGTGGATATTGAAACGTTTTAATTAAGGTGGAAATTGAAATAATTTATTGATGGCCAACATTGAATTTTTTTTTT
>ML778685.1:0-14288 GCA_009831015.1 Picea engelmannii
GACTAAGTAGATGAGATAGAGTGGACAAGAACCATCGAAGAAGCAATGAGCCATTAGAAGGGAATGTGGAGACCTTGGAACCCCATGAGAGAAGAAATCGAGGGTTGGTTGCGAACTAAAGAGCTAGAATTTGCAACAAAGACAATAGAAACCCTAGAATCACACCACGCAGATACCTAGATAAATACGTGTTTACGGATTTACACGAAATCTTTTTCTTTGATTTTCCGCATCTACTACAGGAGTGGATCTTAAGGTTAACGGATAATCACCCGACGAACTGGATTTGACAGCTAGATTGGACTCTAGTACTGATTCAACAGCTACAGTAGGTGAACAACAAATTCATCCGCATAGTAGACTTTTGCCTTGACAGTATTGTGGTAGGATTCATCACAGAGTTTGCGGTAGACACAACAAAGTCATACAGCGCATTCGAGAAAGAATTTCTACGAGGACCCATAGGAAGGTACATTTGATCCTTGTATACTTCTATCAAGACACTGCTATATAACAAAGGTGTAATGACAATGGAATCAGATAGTTAGACTTCCCTGTGCACATGGGGTAAGGGGGGAAGTACTGACATAAAGAGGAGGAATGGAAGGAGGGTAGGATAAAGAGAATAAGGAGGAGGAACCCTTGGACCTGATCTCGATGTATGATGACCAACTCAAGTGGATCTTGGCGTCATCTAGAACGATGCATAGTGGAGCACCCTACCAATATAAGATAAACACCAAGAAGAGAGCCATAGCCAAAAGGGAGGGATTGGCAAGCGATGAGGAAGAGGTAGAGGATCTCCAGGCTGTGGAGCAAATTGAGGAAATCATGTGCGCCACCTATGAGAGGAAAACAAGAGACCCCAGAACGGGAGGAGAAGACAACCACCCCTTTCGTATCAATGTCAGTGTGGAACCCACAAACCCATGTGCGACCAATACACCACAGAGAACACCACCGTTTAGGCAACCAAAGTTCGGAGGAAGTCTAACAGAAAGAACATCTACACAAGAAGCGACAACTGGAGGAGCTAGTTCATGTAATATTAGTCAAGTATCCACACCGCGCGGAGGAGGCAGTAGCTCAATACCCAGAATGGCAGGACACGACCCTACTATCAGATTACTAAAGTTTTCAGGAGCAGTTGCAGAAGACCCTGAGAAGCATCTTTTCATTTGCGCTAAGATCTGGGAAGCAAAGCAGATCACTGATGACAACACCAAACTCACACAGCTAGCGATCACGCTAAGAGACCGCGCACTAGACTGCTACATGAGTCTAGACACAAACAGTGCTCCCGGGACGACAAGGACACTGGACAACATTAAGAAACTACTAATTAATGAGTTCCAGAAGTTGAGCTCAGAGGATCAGTATATGAACGAGATGATTGAGATAAGACAGAAACCAGGAGAATCGGTATGGGAGATCAATCAAAGATTCAAGTGATTAAAAGGGAAGTTAAAATACCTTATGACCGAGATGCAACATTGACACTTGTTTGTCAACTCACTACTCCCACACTTAAAATATCCACTACGACAACAGAAATTTCAGACATAAGCAGAGGCTCTGTAGGCAACCTTGCAATTGGAAGAGAACTAGTACCAGCAGACGGACCCGGCTATCGAAGAACTGAAAGAGGATCTGAAGAACTTAACATTTCAGCTGAACCAGAATAAGAACAAGGACAAACAAGAAGTCATTTGGTGTACCACATGCAGGACATAAGGACACCACAAAAATGCATGTCCGACGTTCGCGCAGTATATGGTAGCAGGCATGCCAAACCCGTTGCCACAAGGGGGATTATGGTGTGAGATCTGCAAGAAACCAGGTCATGACCCTTACCATTGCACGATGATGCAAAAATACCAAGCAGTCCCAACGAACTCATATTGCACATTTTGTAAGTCAGTTGGCCACGACGAAAAAAACTGCCGAACTATGGAGCTGATGAGGGAAAGAACCTCATACGCATACAGGGTATAGGCAGAAATGATGACTGGGCAGGCAACACCATAGTTCACTCAAGACCTAGCACCATACAACACTGAGTAGTAGCAGTATAATACTGCGCAACAACCTTATAATAACGCGCAGCTGCAGAATAACCCAGCACAACCCCAGTACAGTACCGCACAGTATAATCAGGGACCACAGTATAACGCGCCACGAGGTGATCGCGCAGCCTATAGAGGATCAAGAAGAGCCAGAGGAGGTTTTGGACGTGGAAGAGGACCAGTCACATGTCACAATTGCTAGCAACCAGGACATTATGCACGGGAATGCCCACTACCACCAGCGACCTGTATGTATTGTCACGCTTCGGACCACAATGTCTGACACTACTCGTAAAGATCCAAAAAAAAAGGAACCAAAATAACCAGAATGTTGAGTGGATTTTAGTCGAAGCAAGGGATGATAGACGAAACATCAACATAGTCACTCGAGGAGGATCGAAAATAGGAAACGATGCAGTCCGACAGGACCCAGCGCAAAACCAATGGGTAAAGAATAACCCCGACCCTAAGAAGCAGTTCGACGTGCAAAAGGAAAAGGAGAACTTTACAGAAGTCGGACAAGAATTCTAGAAGGAAGACATAGCGTTGATTGCGCAACAGAACAAGGAAGCTCTGGAATATGACATGACACCATCATTGGACCATACCAACATAATACAACCTAAGGAATAGGTAAGTATTATCAAAGACTTTTTGCAAACATGCATCAAAATGTTAAGTGATCCTTCATCTATCAAAGTATTGCAAAATATCTTAGAGAAATGTAGCAGTGAGATGGAACAGAAGCCAGAACTGAAAACTATCAACCACCTACACATAAGAAGAAGAACAAGTAGAGAATTTAGAATCAATGCTAATATTGGGGATTTCAACATGGGAGATATTATACTAGATCTAGGATCCGAAGTGAACGTACTACCAAAAACCACATGGCAATGCATGGGAGAACCTACATTGGGCTACTCAATTGTTCAATTAAAGCTAGCAAATCAACATAGAGTCTTACCAATAGGTAGACTGAAAGGAGTAACCATGGATCTAGATGGGGTGTGCACTAAGGCAGACTTTGAAGTCATCGAAATAGTAGATGGTACAACACCTTACCCAACGCTACTTGGTCTGGATTGGGCGTTCGACAACTAGGCCATAATTAACTTGAAAACCAGAAAAATGACATTTGAGTCAGGAGACTGCAGGGTTATAGCCCCACTCGACCCATCAGAAGGCGAGAGGTTCGTAGAACCTACTTGCCTAGATCTAGACGAAATCGGTCAGTTGTACAGAACAACTGCGCGCGATGCAAACAATATAAACCCAAATGCAAACGGGATACTCAGTTGGCGGAGCATTACTTCATGCACAACAAACTCAGATAATGGGTTGGAAAACTGGCAGCAAAGACTACACGAAGTATCCACAAGAAGGTGTGCAAGAATAGACCGCGCAGTAAGATGGCTTGGCGCAAAAATCAGAGAACCACCCAGTTTTCACGGACTAAATGATTTGGAAACTTTCTTGACACAATACGAAGACGAAGTCTTAGAGAACCAGATATTATTGGCACTAGATTTAGCACTAAAGGCTACTCCCGCAAGATGGTGGGGTGCACACAAAGAGACTATCACTGTTTAGTACCAATGCAAATGATTTATGCACATAAGGTTTGGCGCAAAACATAGATGGAACAACCGACAAAAATATGATGGACTAGGAATGCCAACAAAACACTTAGAGGCGTGTAAAACACTATGGAAAATGATGCCACTAGAGGAATGGTCTCACCACTTCGGTCATACTCTAGAAGGCATACCAGTGAATTGGTATATAGACCAGGAAATGCGAAAAGGAACAAAGACATGGGTGACACTCCAACATAACCTTACAGTGACTATCTCATTCGAGCATGAGAACCCCAACATAGACACAACCTTGAAATGGATTAGAGACGTCATATTCATGATAGAATCAGAAGTGGAAGTTATCATAGAGGTACAACAACGAAATAAGCAGATAGTCAAGGAACTGTTTTCATGCTACCAAGTACAGGAAGAAGCACCAGATGAAGATGATCGGCGCGATATTCAGATCGAAGAAGTCGAAGGCGAGAGAGAGGTGGAAGGACCACCCTTAGAATCATAGGTCATCTTTGTGCCAATCAAGATCAAGAAGGTTAACATAGGGACCATCGAGCAGCCCAAAATGGACAACATTGGAGATTATTGGGACGAACAGACACTAGAAAGCATCACATAATTGTTGCGCGAATACAATGACCTTTTTCCCACAACCTTTACAGAGATGAAAGGAATAGCCGGAGAATTAGGAGAAATGAAGATACCACTTAGACCTGATGTGAGACCCATTAAACAATGACCATACAAACTGAACCCCATCTACAAACAGAAAGTCAAAGACGAGATCGCAAGGATGCTTGAGGCCGACATCATCGAACCAGTCGAAGAATCATAATGGATAAGCTCGATGGTAATATAGGACAAGAAACAGGGAAGAGTTATCGAGATATGTGTCGACCTGAGGAAGTTGAACGATGCCTGCTTACACGACCCATTCCCCACACCATTCACAGACGATGTACTTGAGAATGTAGGAGGACACGAAGCCTATTCATTCACCGATGGATTCTCGGGATATCATCAGGTTAAGATACCACAAGAGGATAGACACAAGACCACATTTGCGATAGAATGGGGATCTTATCAGTACACAGTCATGCCATTCAAATTGAAGAATGCACCTGCGATATTCTCTAGAGTGGTCATCGCAACATTTAAGGAGTTCATCCACCAATTTCTCGAAGTCTACCTGGATGATTGGATGGTTTATAGCCTATTAAAAAACCATGTGGAAGTTTTACGCCTGATGCTAGAATGATGCAGACAGTGCCATATATCACTGAATATCAAGAAATGCATATTTGGAACACCATTTGGGATACTACTGGGACACATAGTATGTAAACAGGGTTTATTAATGGATCCAGCCAAAATCGCAGTCATTGTCAACCTACCAGCACCAAAAACAGTCCGCCAACTAAGAGCAACGTTAGGACATATGGGATACTACAGGAAATTCATCAAAGGCTACGCACAGATTACAACGCCTATGGAAAAACTGTTAAGGAAGGATACCAAGTATCAATGGAACGACGAGTGCCAACACGGTCTGGATACCCTGAAGGAAAAGATGGTCACCGCACAAATATTGGTATTTCTAGACTGGGAGAAGACATTTCATGTACATGTAGATGCATCAACAATAGCACTTGGAGCTATTTTAGCGCAACTAGGAGCAGGAGACCTTGAACACCCGATAGCGTTCGCAAGCAGGAAATTATCAGACTCAGAACAAAATTATAGCACGATGGAAAGAGAAGGCTTAACTATGGTTTACACACTACAGAAATACATACATTACCTATTGGGAAAACACTTTAAGATGTTTACAGATCACTCAACCCTGAAATACCTAGGTAACAAGCCAGTGTTGGGGGGGGAGAATATGTCGATGGTTACTTCTATTTCAAGAATTTGACTTCGAGGTAATAGTCAAATCCAGGAAACTGAATGCAGGGCTTGACCACTTATCAAGGGCCACAAATGGAGAGGAACCAACGAATTTGAAAGACAACTTTCCAGATGCATAGCTCTTCTCAGTACAGATTACTGACAATTACTTTGCAGAGATCATCCAGTACTTGAGCACAGGTACTGTGCCGCAGGGATATACCACTGCGCAGAAAAAGAACCTGGTAGTCTGCGCAACAGACTATCAATTGATCGCAGGGCATCTATACAAAATGGGCATAGATAGCATCTTACGACGATGTGTACTAGACCACGAACGACCAAGAATTTTAGTAGAAGCTCACAAAGGAATAGCAGGAGGGAATTATGCAGGAAAAGCTACCGCGCAGAAGATACTACACGCAGGATTATGGTGGCCAACGATCCATCGAGATTCGAAAGAATATTGTCAGTAATGTGATGTCTGTCAACGGGTTGGCAAACCCAACAGAAGGGACGAGATGCCACTACGACCGCAAGTGACACTTCATGCATTTGACAAATGGGCAATAGACTTTGTGGGACCCATTAACCCACCCGCCAAGAGAACAGGCACGAGACACATTATCACCACTACAGAATACTTAACGAGATGGGCGAAAGCCACACCAGTAAAAGATTACAGCGCAAAGACAACTACCCACTTTATTTTTGAACAGGTAATTACTATATTTGGGTGCCCAAGATTTCTTATGAGCGACCAAGGAATGCACTTCATCAACAACACCATCCGAGTGATGCTTGAAGAGTTCGAAGTTCATCACCAAAAAAGCATACCATATCACCCATAGGCTAATGGCATGGTAGAAGCCTTCAACAAAATTCTAGAGAACGCCCTGACGAAGATATGTAACGTCAACAGGGAGGATTGGGATCTCAAGATACCAGCAGTACTATGGGCGTATAGAACCGCATGCAAAAAGTTGACAGGTCACACACCATTCAAACTGGTCTATGGTCAAGAAGCAGTAGTATCGTTAGAATTTCTAATACCTAGTCTACGTGTAGCAGCTATCACGCAAATGACAGAACAAGTCGCAGTCCAGGAACAACTAGATCAATTACTGTCAATGGAGGAAGAAAAAATCTTGGTAGGATTCCATCAACAAGTACAGAAAGTGAGAGACAAAGCGTGGCACACCCACCACATCAAGAGAAATATGTTCAAGGAAGGAGATCTAGTATTGCTCTACGATAGTAAAGCGCTGCAGCACCCAGGGAAGTTGAGGATGCATTGGCTAGGACCATACGAGGTAAAATTTGTCACGGACGGAGGAGTTGTACAGTTGAAAGATCTAGCAGGAACAGACCTCAGAAGAATGATCAACGGGAGCCAACTGAAACTATACAAAGATAGTCGACTACCCACCGCGCAGTAGAAAAAAAAAAAAGAGAGCCTAAAGATAGTGCACGGCATGACGAACAAGCCGCATATGAAACACGAAACTAGTGAGGGAAAAGACAACGACCATATCGGAAAGGGAACAAGCGGGAAAGGAAAGTCAACAAAATCACATTGACAGGACAACATGGGGCAGAATTAAAGCAAGGAAAGGATGGATGGGATGTCGCACTAAACGCGCCAACTGGCGATGGAAAAGTAGCCATAAGGACAGGTACGAAACCACCACTGATGCATTGAACCCACATTTAGGGTGCATTAATCGTACAAGGTAGGAGGTGCCCTCAACAAGATTCATGGCACACCCATACAACACACAAGCATAGAAATAACTAGTCTTTTCGCAAAAGAAGAACGGAGAAAGAGAAATAGCATCCTGAACGCACAAAGCGAGATCGCAGATCTTATTCGAGCTATTTGAACCAAACAAACATCCGAAAGACACCAGTATGGCACCACCAAAGCTCACAGAACCAGGCCAGACAATCAGACCAACTAGGGTTCAAACTAGGTCGCAAGGAACACGGGAAGAAAACGAGCAGCAACCACCGGAGATTGTTGATATTGATGAAATCCCGTCGTAAGAGGATGTCCCAGTCGAATCAACACCGATCCAAGAAGAGATCTCGCAGCCCCAAATGGAAATCGTAAAAGAGGATACGCCGGCAGCAGCACAGGAGCTTCAGAATCAAGCAGTAGGAACTCATCAGCAAGGACAGCCAGAAAATGTCAAAGCAGCCATGGAAATAAATGGAAGCACACAGAACCCAGAAGTAGAGCTCCAACCAGATGTTCCACAAATACCCATCCTAGACTTTTCTTTTTTAGATGAGCTGATTGGCGAAATGGGCAAAGCTTGGGAAGAATGGATGGCGAAGGAGCAACCGGAAGCTGCTGGAACTTCAAACTAGCCAACACGGCTGAAAGACAAGATTCAGATATTGAGCTCACCCTGAAAGAAACTAGCTGTAGAGATTCTGCTACCTCGCACACCAGAAGGCATACGGGTGGACTCACAGCTATTGGGTCACGTTGGGAAGCTCAAGTTTTCTGACCATGACGTAGCGGATGAAAGAAAATATCCAGAGCTTGCACCACAAGCCTTTTCGAAGACAATAGCCGTGAACCCTCTCGGAGGAACTATCACTAGGCCACACAAGTGGGCAGTCGGACTGGATAGAACCGAAATCCTAGGATTGCTGAAGATACCACACTTTGGCAGAGGCCAATATGCGTCGGCATGCGTCAAACAACTATTAGCAGTTACCCATGGAGGGGATGTATGGTTGGACAAACCCATCCCCATAACTATTGAACTTATTATGCAAATTACAGGACTACCAATCCGGGGCATGGATCCCACACTGATACTAGACGACAAGTCCAAGGAAAAAGCATTGGCAGAAGAAATGAAGAAGAAATATGGCACCGACAGGGGAATGAGAGGTATTATAATCAAGCGAATTAACGATACCACGACACAATTGGGAACAAATATCTTAGCATGCAAACTTCTAAGAAAATGTTGTAAAGATGATTTACCAGCAGGAGTTATCGCAGTTGTAGCTCAGTGCGCCGAAGGCACCTTCATGAGCTGGGTGCCATATCTGTCAAACTTGTTCCAAATCGACTGTAAAGATGCGCAAGAAGCAGGTATGAAATTTCACTACTCATGGCTGCTTACTCTCATCGCTTTCATGGGATGGAAAGAACCGGAATACGTCGTCTTCGGTACCACACCACAGCCAGAAGGAGCGAGATATCACGTCCTGAAATCCATGCCACTGGCCAAGCATAAGAAGGGAAATGGAATTATATTTGAAGCTTACCTACGGGAAATACAGGAAGTAATCAACCGAGCATGGAGGATAACACCAGAGGTTGTCGCGCGATTCAGGGGCATTGCCAATTTTTGGGCTAGACAACAAGCCATGTGGATACAGCCAAGACAGGACCCACATAAACAGTGGCTACAAATGCATTATTGCGTCACCGAGGGAGACATCGAGATGATCATCCACGAGTGGTCGGATTAATGGAAGATCCTAACCATACCCAGAGCAGTACCGGGACAAACAATATTAGGAGGGGCTCCGCAGCTGGAGACACAATGTCCACAAGTCCCAGTACCCAAGAAACCAAGAATGGGCCAAATCAAGTCGGCTCAGACAGAGGGTGGCTCAGAGCAACCAGGGACCTAGAAGGGGAAAACAAAAGCCACTCAGCCAACCAATGAACAACAGAACCCGACTGAGGGAGCATAGGAAATCGCGACAAACCCCATCACACAGAAACCAGGGGGAACTAAGAGACCAACAACATAGGAAACAAGTGTGCACAAGAAATCAAAGGCACAACGATCACCACCAGAATACATAATCATAGAGGACGATGGTGAGATGATTGCCAGAATGGTCTAGGATTGTCTCGCAGAGGACTTTGATCATGCATCGCACCACAGGGATAAACTGCAGAAGGAGCTGGCAGAAATGGGGCAACTCCTGAAGAAATTCGGAGAAGCCCATATTACAAGTAGCAGCAGAGGCATAGAGCCATCGAGTGCATGGACCACAGAATGAAGGGAGGTAGAAGAACACGACTCAGTTCTTCCGAAACCACATTCCACGGTTTACATAAATCCGAGCAGGCTACGAATGGATGAGATTGTGGTACAGACACCACTAAAGGATTTGGATCAGATCCAATTGGTTCTGACACGGATGCCAGCAAATACCTTATACCAATTGCAGGTTAGCATCGACCATGAGATATAGTCTCGAGCACATCAAAACGTGGTCAAGCTACAACAAGAAACAAAGAAGCAGGAAACATTGGAAACAGTTTGCGCGCAGGAAAAATTTGAAACGCAGGAGGAAAAGGAACGCAGGAATGAGTTGGAACGCAGAGTGGAAGACATTTTTGGGAAACTTCCAACTACTGTGCAAGGAAGTGAACTCCCAGCGGTAGAAAAGATTGATCAGATTACGCAGGTAATTGATCAATATCAGAAGGAGATCGAGACTCTCTGTGGACAGATTAGACCAACCAATCCACCAGTAGTAAAGGAGTAGAGGAAGTAGGAAGCAACAATGCAACTACAGGAGTTGGAAAAACAGGTCAGCACAACAACCGACTTGCTGGATAAAGCAGCGCAACTCTGGACAAAGATGGATGAGGACCCACAGGTCCAACAATGGGACAAAGAGGAGGAAAGGATCAATGCAACGATCCAAGAATTCAAGCAGCAACAGAAAACCATCCCAATCTCATAACGGGTCAAGGGGACACAAGAGTTAAAGAAGTTACAGGCATAACTTCTCACTGCGCAAACACAAAAACAAGAGCGTCAGGCTCAAATAGAACCGTTGCAGGAATGGATAGCAACAATATTGGAGCAGGCAGAAGAAGCCAGAACACAATCAACACGGACTCAACTGGAATGTGCAGGACTGATAAGAAAAGAAGTAGCAACACAAACAATCGATATTATCAAGGAGAAAACCGCGCAGGCACTCACAAAAGCAACATAATTGCAGGAGAAGTTCCAGATGATCACTAGGGAGATCGGGGAAGCAAAGCGCAATTAGGTGACTCAGGACGAGTCACATGTCAATGTTGGGGGCCTATTGGAACCAGGCTGAAGTGGAAAGAAGGACGATCATGGGAAAGAAAGTGTGCGGGAAACTGAAGTGACAACTGGAAAAAGATCAGCATGCGCTAATGGAAGAAAGCATGCACAGAAAGAAGTGACGGCTAGAGGAAGAACAACACACGCATGGGAGAAAAACCTAACATAAGAAGGGTTAGGGTTTTGGTAATATTCTGTAAGTGGCTGAAGAGCCCGAAATGTATAAATATATATACGAAAGTATCATATAAGAGAGTGGTTGTGGTTGTGTGTGTGGTTGTTGTTGTTGATTTTATGTTAGTTTTTATGAAGATTGCGATTGCTATTGACTGATTTTTCCCGAGTATCGTTGTTGGCGATACATGAGGGGTTGAATTGTATGAATCGAATTTTGTAAGCTATTGAGCAGGGAAGATATGAGGGAAGGAAGATCTGAGGATTAGATCGCAGGCTGAAGAGCCTGGTGTGATCTAGTTCGCCTCACATAGATCTTACCCACTTTTGCGGAGGACTGTAAGCGCACGGCGTAGGAAGATCAAGAACTACAATAATAAAAGAGCCAAGAGCCAAATCTTTGTGGACGTAGCCCGGGAGGGGTGAACCACGGTAACATCTGTGTAATGTGTTGGATGTTTGCATATCTTTAACTTCTTTCAACAATAGATGACTACGATTGATGAATAACCAACGCATTATTAGAATCTATTTATATTTTGAGTTATATGCATACGATTCCTGAGAACAAGTAGATTACAGTAACAATTCGCAGAACAGGGCCTTAATCAAGAAACCCTTGATCTCCTACTCTGTCCTAGGCTGTAAACACCTGAGTCTTACAGTCAACCATCCTTAGCTATCTCGGGTGAGGCTGCGCAGTACCTTCTGGGTGTTGCGCTGCCTTCTGGTTTACCAGAAGGGATGATAGTTAGAGGCTTTGTTGGAACCCCGAATGACATGAACCCTGGGTCAATAACTCAGATAACCGAGAAGGGAGTCGATTAGAAACCAACACCGGTCTATGTATATTTCAGCATCTTATGGGAGAACAGGTGCAAAACATCCTACTCCCTTATCTATGATGAATTCATCGCACACATTCATTTTATTCTTTTTAAGAAAGAGTGTCTAAGACTATCGACTGTGACCAAAAAGGTGATATCAAAGGTCGACCACTGGTATCTGGACGAACGCAATACCTACATTAGGGTATTCGGGCCCCCCAGAGCACCTCATCTCCTACTAGCATATGTCCCTAACCGGATTGTAGTGGGAGAGATATGCTACCAGACCATCCTGCAAGGTTACAATGCCACCCTGGTCAAGGATAAGAAGCAGGCGTTTGTACCGTATGGATTCCATGTCGACTTCTACCTAGTGAAAGACACCAACCAATCCACACAAGAAGGGCTGAACCAATTAGAATTATGATTCCAGACTGGTCGGTTCTGCAAGCACGACCCAAAGGGTATAGTCCTGAAACATGCTTCTCAAGTATCGTCCTGCTGGCCATATGCCCACGACAAGTTTGAAAATGATGTCTTCACAGAAAATTCCCAGGATTGAGACGAAGTTGTGGAAAGGATGGACGATCCCAAGATGACCATGTTCAAAGCTATGCACCTTGATGAACAGGCGACGATTCTAGAACAATCGGCTCAAGGGGCCCTCAGGGCCAGAGAAGAAATGATAGCAGTCGAAGCAGCATAAGCCCCCCTGGTAACCCCGGTGCAAGGTAGAGGTACCCCCATGGCTCAAGACACGCGGGAGAGGGGGTTACTCATGATAGAACAGGCACAATGGATAATTAATCGGCTGCAAGATGACCTGGACCTCATAAGTATGACAAGGCTCCTTGACGACAACCCAGATGAAAGCCAGATAGGCCCAAGCGGCCCTGAACTGATAGATGTCGATGAAATCACTGGGTTAGACGACCTTGAATTCACAACGCCACCAACTAGATCGCCGACAGGTGTTTCGACTCAGCCAAAGACAGCCAGAACATCAGGGAGAGCAAGCATGCCAAACCCCCTAAGTGAGCTGATTAAAATCTATGATTATGATGAGAGCCCGGAGGTATCCCTTGTGACCCCTATACATATCGAAGAGGAAAAGGAGCCGGAGAAGACATCTTCCCCAGTGCCCGACGCTCAAACTCAAGGGCTTCCACAAAATAAGAAAGAATTTGAAAGTGTCTTAGACACTCATCTGCCCAATACACCAAAGACTCAAGTGGACGACCCAACAAATGAGCCAGGGTCGGGTGAACAAAAGGAAGAGGCTCCACGTCAGGAAATCAGAGTCCCGACGGCCAAGGATCACGTAAGTATCGAGCCTACTCCCGATGCCTCAATCTCAATCGGTACTCAACTCCCCGATGAGTGAAAGACAAAAGTTGGGCCTTTAGAACACAAGGAGGAAGTTCAAGAACCCGGTATTGAACAAGTATATACCATTGGGAGTCTGGGGAGTACACTCACATGGGGAGATCAACAAATCCCTGAACCCGTGGATGAAGTAGCTGACATACATGCCATCGCTTATGATCGGAAAAGGAAGGCTATCGTCCAGAGAACCACCAAAAAGAGGAGGATCACTTTGGATTGCTCCATCCTCATCACCATAGAGGAAAACCTGATCAACATCGAGCATGATAAGACATCCGAACTCATTGGCATAGGGATGGCGATCACAGATGCCACACTAGACAGAGCTAAAAGACATGAAGAGGAGTTGGTCACTGCTCTAAAGGAATTGGAACATTTGTGCCACTTGGCGAAATATTACCAGGACACCACACAGGCCACGGTGTACCCAAGGAGCGAATTCAAGGAGGCCTACAACAAGTTTACAGATGAACGACACCTATTCACTGCAAGGATAATTGAGCTTCAGGAAAACACCCTCATGGCACTTGCGACGTGTAAAGATATGGAGCGGTGGTACGAGAAAGTGCAACAAGTCGTGGAAAGAATCAAATATATCAGCGCGGTGCAAAAGGGCCGAGATGCTGAAGAACACGTCATCCAGGTGATAAGGGAAAGAAACTTCGACCGCATCAAGAAATTGACCGAGTATTAGTTTAAAATGTCCCAGGAACCTCACTGAGAAATCCAAGAGAAATGGGCCAAGTGTGAGAAAACCTAGAGTAAGATCAATCAAGTGATGAAAGACATCAGACTCCCCGAGTTTGGCACACCTGATGAATTTTTCTATTTGCGCGACATAGTCAAGTCGCACATCGAGCAAGAATCATCATGGGCCAAAGAAATAACAAAGGTGTCAGACACGACACTAGATTAGGTGCGACAATTTTTGGAGCACCCGGTGAAAGTTTGGGCCATGCTGCTACAGTTAAGTGCCAGTATAGTCAAGTATCGGGCACATGCGGTAGAGATAAGAGAGATTCACTTGGCCCCGATGAAACAACATAGATTCCCATATGCCAACACCTGCGAGGATTTGTTCATTAAGTGGTTGAAGTACGAAAAGAGTCACCCTCTTAAGTGATATCTTGAGATGATTCTTAGAAAACTGATAGAAAAGAGCGCCATGTGGCGAGTTTCGTTTTACCTAGTTGCACTTTAGTAGTTATTTTTAGTAAATAGTTTGTTATAAATAAGAGGATTGACCTATTAGCAGGAGGT
>ML778685.1:30515-56093 GCA_009831015.1 Picea engelmannii
TGACTCCAACTATTTATATGTATTGTAATTGAGATTCAATATGTAATACAAAATATTATCGTGTGAATTATCTGTGCTATGGCTGCTCTTCCAATTTCTAATTTCATATTCACATCCTTGCATCACTACAATATAAAAAAACCTTAACATAACCGTCCACATTGAAAAACTTTAAAATAACCACATAAGTAGAGAGAAACAACAAAGAAGAACAAAAACCACCCATAAAATTTACCATGTAAGTGCCATAACACCACGCACTACTTTCACACCCTTACCTCCATTGCAACACATAGAAACCCCAACAAAAAAACAAACAAACCACACACTACCCACTCACTACCCACTGCATTAACACCACTTCCACCTATTCTATTTACGTTGATTAATATGCACCACCCATTGCATTCCCACCATGGAAACATGGTGGCCATTGAAATTTCATCAATTGTCCCAATTTCTTCAAGATGTAACGTCACCACACCCTTCGGGAAATTTGTCCCCTCCAACCTCTCCACCCATAAAAATCCACCATTTATTAATTAAATATGCCCTGAAATCATATTAAACTTACTTGGTATGTTGAATGGTCAATGGAATATCTCTTCAATGTCTTTGTGGTCTACGACGAGAAATAAATATCCCATATAATAATTATATGGGATCCATCCCGTTTAAGACTTCGAAAAGGTACCATCCATAAGATATTTTTAGCATTTTAATATCCCATTTATAAGGATAGATTTGTCCTTATGCACCTACCATAAACAGAAAGTCATAACATTGCCCTAGTGAACTCATTAAATACTTATGTTGTTTCACCCTTTGTTGCCAAAATTCTTCATCACTGACATGTGGCCAACATTCCTTTACTTTTTATAACGTTGGATTTCACTGACTTTCCAAAAGCTACCTACTCACTCCACTTTATATTTTAAAGGTCAATTTTGTTGGAGACTCTGCTAGCGCCGCCAATCATTGAATACTCAAAGATGTCTGGTCTGATTGTGATTGTTCCATGTTTATGCAACTGCCTGTTGCTTTATCAACCCTGTCATTTTTTTATTTTTTATTTAATTTTTTTTTTTCTTAAATTTAAATTTAAGTTATTTTTTATAAAATACAAATTTCCATGAAATAAGTGTGTCTTGTCTTGTCCGGTAACATAAAAGACAAATTCTCATGAAACACATGTTCTCAATTCATGCCCTCAATCTTCACAACAATTTGAGGAGATTGACCCCACTTTGATTTAAAAAAAAATAAAATTATTTAGTTGTAAATATTAAATAATAGTGGAATTTTAGCGAGTTTATTTTGAGAATGGTAGGTAAGAAACCGTATTTTTAAATGCTCAAGGTTATGCCAACATTTGAATAATAATGGGCTCACAAAAAGTAAATATGTCAAAAAGTGAGATATAAACACGAATGAGGAAGAAACAATTTTTCCTCTCAATCACTTGAGTTACACCTAATTGACTACTGAGATTAATAATTGAGATTATAAATTTTCTATTATAAGTTCAAATTTATAAGTAGTGTATGTACACCTCCATAAATTAAGTAGTTAAATTACAAGACAAAAGAGGTCCCTTATTTCACAACAAGGGGGTTTTATACAAGAGTTGGCTAAGTTGTGACCTTAAATTAAATTATTATTATTATTATTAAAGGGAGTTAAATAGTTAAGGGGCAATAACTCCAATGGTTGGGAGGTAGATGTTGTACTCTCTCTACTTGGGTTCAAATCCCTCACTAGTTATAATAATAAGGCAAATAAGGCTAGAAGTGTAGACACCTCCCAAGAGTGGGACTCCGTGCGAGTGTGTCTCAAGATATCTTGACCCTTGTTAACTCATAAGCACGAGATAACCTAGGATCTATAGTGGTAGCTAATTGGATTTGAATCTGAACCTTGCATAAATAATCTCAATCAATGATTAATCCCCCTAAAACTAAAAGAACATAAAAAAAAAAATTAAATAAGGGACATTCAAACTCCCTTGCTTTTTGAATATCATTATGATACAAATTCTTGAAATGAATCAAAATTCTATCATAATTAGAATATTTTTATCATTAAACTTTGTTATTTAGAATATTTTTATTATTAAAATTTGTTATTGAAAATTTTGACTATTAACAATTGAAATCCTTAAAATATTGACCTTTATTATACAAAACTTAATGTAAACACTTGTACCAAATACCCAATATAACTTTTCTGCTTCACTTTTTGAAACAACATAAGTTGACAAAATGAAACAACATTTTAAGGAGATTGACTTCACTTTAACCAAAAATATAAAATTACAATAAACATTTCACAATAACACTATTAAGATTTTAACAATCCATCAACATACTTCTTATAATTTTCAAGTTCAACGTATAGAAAGAAAGAAAGTATTTTTAACGTTCACGAGGCTAAAAATAGCCTATGGGACAGATTGCTTTTCCAATTGGTTTTTGTATTCGACCCTTTTCTTATGAAGTTTTACAATAACTGCTCCGAGCTTCTCGACAAACTCTTTGCTGAATAGATTATCCCAAGAACTAGCTGCCAAAATACCTGCATAATTTTCCATACTGTCTTTGAGGGCCTCACATATACGTGATTTTTGGGTCTTGCGTGTTTTGGTTCAAGCAAATCATAGTTTTAAAAGTATCAATAAAATAAATCATAATTGTGACAATTATATATATAAATATAAATATTTTTATTTTTAATTAATTAATTTTTTGATTTTTTTAATAATAATCGAAAAATTTAATCAAAATATATAATTAAAAAATTACATATAAAATTATTATTATACAGCCCGAGTAGGCCTAATGGTTAAGAACATGTGTTTCCTCTTAAGAGGTCACAGGTTCAAATCTAGAGGGGGGTAGGGTATGTATTCCTTCGTAGACTTTACCAGTGAAATCGCTGGGGGACCTCACTCCCTCCTAGCAACTATTTATTACTAAAGTCTAATGAAGTATACATACCTTATCTCCTTTAATAAATGGATAAATTTTGGATAAGATGAAATTTTATTTTGTATGTATACCTTCGTAGACTTTACCACGTTGGGGGACCTCACTCCCTCCCAGCAACTATTTATTACTAAAGTCTAATGAAGTATACATACCTTATCTCCTTTAATAAATGGATAAATTTTGGATAAGATGAAATTTTATTTTAATTTACTATTTTTTAAAGAAGAAGCTAAACATTTTAAGTTTTCGATCTTTTGGGATTTCTCATCACTCAATCTATTAAACATTTTTTACCAAAATTATAATTTTGAATTGATGAAATTGTTGCTTTTAATGCATGATAGATTCAACACCCTCAAATACCTTACACCTCCATTATGCAAAGTTAACATTTATTATTTGTAATACCATTCATCCAAAAGATTCTTATCAAATTTCTTCTCATTATTTTAAATGGTAAGAAAAAAATTAATTAATAATAAACTAAAACATTTTTTCTAAGTGATAGGAAAATAATTAATTAATAATACACTAAAACATTTTTTCTAAAATTTAAATGATACGAGTAGTCTTAAAACAAGTGATGTAAAAATCTTTATAAACAAAGTTTCATCATGAAAATTCCCCATTCCCAACAATCAAAATTCCCAATTCCCAACAATCACGTGAAATTATAACCTCTGAAAAAATTCCTTTTATAATTTCTTTTTTAATCTAGCTACTTATCACATTCACATTCAGAGTGATAATGGTTAAAAAAATCAACCCAAAAAAGCACAAATCACATTGACAGCGAAACCACAAATAACATATAACCTGACCCAAACAGTGATCACAAGGTTACAATACAATCAGTGATTTGCTTATTCTACAAAATATATTTTTTTAAGAAGTGAAGCCTCTTTGTTGGCCAAAGAGAGTCAAGATCATGTCAAATATATTTTTTTAAGAAGTGAAGCCTCTTTGTTGGCCAAAGAGAGTCAAGATCATGTCAAAAAAGGTGAACTTTTTGTTGGTCAAAAAGAATCTAGACTGTGGGAGATGTCACTTCATGGATTCAGGTAGAATCCCTTGTGAATGAACAAGTATAATTATTATAATAAGGGGAGGGAATGGAAGCTCCACGCACATTTGAAATGTCCCAAGAGTAAAACAACCACCCCAACCCCAAATTCCCCCCACCAAAACTCAAAATACCATTTAAAATGCAAATAATTTTCACTAATCTCACTTGTTGGGAATCACAGTTAGCATTATGTGTCAGTGCCAATTCCAAGGACACGACGGGCATTGAATTTATTTGTGCCATCGATGGACAACCAGAAGAAGAAGAAGAACCCCTGCTGTTATAAGAACGCCACGTCCAGCCGAGGGATATAGAAGGTATAACCGAGGTTCTAATGACGTAGACGGAGGAGGGAGCATTCTTTGCTGGAAATGAGGATCGAGTTCTCAGAAATGGCTGCAAAATTTTGAGGTATGCGCAAGTTTTCTTGAAAAGAATTCGTTTTGACTCGAAAAAAGGCTTCTTTTTAGTTGAAAAATCCATGTGAAAATGGTGTCTGTTAAATGCCAGTTGTGGGTTTATGCTGGAACCCTTGTGGGTAGTGTTTAGTTTCTGTCTAGTGTGATTGAAGGGCAGAGAGCTGCCTCAGGCATTGAGAAATTGCAGTCTTTCGTGTCTTGAAATGGTTAAAGTAGGGCAAAGACTGAAAGAATTAGTTCAAGAGTTGAGAAATTAGGGCAGAGAGGGAAAGAATGGGGTTCAAGTTTTGAGAAATTAGGGAAGGGGAAACAAAGAGCAGAGAATGAAGACATTAATGTTGGGGTCAATAAATGAGGGTAAAGATGGAAGAGTTTGGGGCACAAAAGGGCAAAGATTGGGGAAATTAGGGCAGCAAATGGAGGAGGGCAAAGATTGAGGAAATTTGGGCAGCAAAAGGAAGATAAGGGCAAAGATTGAGGAGATTAGGGCAGCAGATGGGAATTAGGGGAGAAAATTGATGATATTAGGACAGCAGATGGAAGATAAAGGCAAAGACCTTGGACATTAGGACATAGAATGAGAAGTAAGGGAAACAGTTAATGCAGTGCGTTTAGAAACTTGGGAATGCAGTTAATGGTTGAAGAAACTAGGCAGAAGCTAGTAGATCTGGTATAAGAAGAAATAGATTCAAACTACACTTGAAAGATTAGGGGCAAGAATGGATGAGACTGTGAAGAAGTGGAAATTGAGTGAAAGAATAGGAATTTTATGAAATGTTGGAAGAGACAGTTCATGGGTCAATGTGGTTGTTGTATGGGAACAACCTTAATCAGCTGAAATTTTCAGAGAATGCACTACAGAGGTAACTCTTGGAAGAGTGTCTCATTGCTGTGTGGAGGAAATAAAATGAGGATAAGGAAAGAGGAACACAGACTCTTAAGGGAGCGCAATGGTGGGATGGGGTTGCCACGGTTTTGTGGATGTAAACGAAAAAGTGCAGAAGATCCTTGTGCAGAATTTGTAAGGACAGTAATTGGGGCAGAAACTATGACTTTTAGCCCCGAAGACAACTTCGAAGGCTCCATTGAGGAGCGGAAGATTTTTACCTCATTTTTCCCTAGACAAGTGGAGTTAGAGAGCTCCTCAGAGAATACAAGTGCAGAAGATGTTTTGTTGGAAGGACGTGCTCATAGCAGAGGGTTTCCAAGCATATCAATAATAGGGAAAAATGGCTATGGCCCTTCTAGGCTCGAGGTTTCTACATTGAGTGACAGAGAGGGAATGCAGAAGCTGATTTCACCAAAGATAGACTTTAGGGAAGGAGAATATGATGCTGGAAAATATGAGTTGAAGGATACCAAGAAGCATAAATTTAGCATCGCTGTACCAAGCAATGTTAAAATACAAGCAAATACACGGGATATATATAATGCCCCAGAAGAAATCAATTTACTGCAGCACTGGAGTTCAGGGACACAGTCTGCTCCAGGTTGTTTTCCTACTGTTGACAAACTTGATTCTTCCAATAGGAAGAAGATGAGCCAGGACAATGGGAAATCAGTATATGCAAGGGAGGTTGTTTTTTCCAAATACAATGAATTAGGTTCACGAGGAAATCACGATGTTGCCGATAAACTGCAGGTTGATGCTAGGAATTTGAAGGGAATTAGTGCTCAAGAGGAACAGAACAGGAGAATAGATGGCAATGTGCTATCAAGGAACGTGGATGAGGATACTGTTCATGGTTGCCTATCTGCATTTCAGGTGAAGGAAATTAATCAACATTTGACAAGTCCCATTGTTGAATCTTCTGAAGGAGGTATGCTCTTAAGCCATTATGTAGGTCAGCATCCTCAGGAAATCAATACAGATAATACATTTGGGGTTCATAGAGCCAATGAGAGTTTAGGGCACCGGTCTTCCTCTGTTGTTGGCACCTCCTTGAAATCAGGGGCTCTGTCAAGCTACAACCAGGTTGGAAATTTGGCTGAAACAAAGGATAGCACTATGACACTTGGATTGGCAACTAATTTGCCTCATGGTAAAATTGCTTATAGTAGAGAGGTGAATGACAAAAGTAAAAACACATTGGAAAAATTCAAGAGTGTTAGCTTACCCGATTTATCCAAGGAAAAACAATCTGGGAGGAAATTGCCAATATCGAAGCAACGCAAGTGGCTCCGAGAGTGTGCAAAAGCTCGCCTTTTGGCTGCTGGTTGGAAAATTGAGTTGAAGCCTAGGACTGGCAGAGACTATAAAGACTCTGTGTATGTTTCACCGTGGGGTTCATCTTTCTGGTCTCTTCCAAAAGCATGGAATGCCCTAAGGCAAAGTTTGGATGCAGATGCCATAAAGAGTGGGAAAATTTATGGTTCAGTCAAGCCAGCAAACAAAAAGAGAGCTCACGATAAAGTTGGTGATTTTTGGACTGAATTGGAAGATTCCTTGCAGTTAGACAGTGGAAAGCAGAACTTTGATGTATCTACAAGTGATCGGCTTAGTGAAGTGAACCCTTTAATGAGCATGGTATTTACAGAGGATCTCAGTTTATTGAAACGGAGAAAAAAATATAGATACAAAGAGGATATAGACAGGGAAGATGAAGACATTAAGCACTACATGAAAGGACACGACAATGCACAGGAATTTCCACTTCTCGAGTCTAGACAGCTACTACTGAAAGAAGAAAAGAGAATGGACAAAGTAGATGAACTATATGTAACAGACTCAGAAAGGAAGGTCTGTGTTGGAAGGGATACATGTGAAAAGATATTAATGGCAGGGGATCAAAGGGGCATACATCGAAAACTATCAAATTCTAGGGAGCTAAAAAGTATGCATGGGAAGTTGCCGGATCTTGGGGAGGGAAGAAATGTACATGCTGGCGATTTGAGGAACACCTATGTAAATCTCAGAGATGATGTGAAGAAAATGGACATATGTGGGCTGCTGATAGATTCTCGGAATGAAAGGAGCATGCATGGGAATCTCTTTGAATCTCAGCAGCATCAGAACGTGCATGGAAAGCTCTCACATGTTTCTAATCAATCAAGCCTGAGTGGGAAGCTGCTTCATGCTGATAACAGAAGAAGTGTATGTCAGAAGCTCTCAAATGGTGAGGAACAAATGAACATACACAAAGAGCTCTTGCCATCTGATAATCAAAGGAGCATGGATGGGAATCTTTCAAATGCTGAGGAACAAAGAGGCATATGTAAGGAGCGTTTGAAATCTGGTAACCAAAGCAGCAGTAGCGGTCATGGTAATGTCTTGGATGCTAAGAAACAACAGGGCATGCTTGGGGATCTATTTCATTCTGGCAGTCAAAGGAGCATGCCATCAAAGCTCTCGAGTTCTGGGGATCAAAGGGGCATATATGAAGTTAGGAACCAAAGTGACATGTATTGGAAGCCCTTGAATACTAGGGAGCAAATGGGCATGCATATGCAAGCCTTACATGCGAAGCAGCTACATGCTGCTAATCAAAGCAATATACATGGAGTGCACATCAATGCAGTGGAACAAAATAGCATGGATGAGAAGCTTTTCCAAGTCAGTGATAAAATTAACTCACAGGGGAAGCTCTTAAATGCTGAGAAATTGCAGAGCATGGACAATAAGACATTGCATGTTAGTAATATAAACAGCGGGAAGTTGTCAAATGCTGTGGAACAAACGGGCATACTATCACATGTGGGAGAACAAAGGAGAATATATGATAAACTGTCACATCATGGAAATCAAAGGAGACTTGATGAGAAACTGTCGCATGCTGATGAGCTAAAGGAAGAGTTATTCTCTCAAACAGAACCAAATGGGAAAATTTCACAGCAGGAGAGAAATGGAAAATCACTGCATGGTGAACTCTACAATAAAAGCATCTTGAAGGGGCTACACATCATCCAACAACAAATTTCAGATTATAGAGATGCTCAACTACCTTCAACCAAAAGCTTAAATTGGGGAGCAGGAAATCAGTTTGCATTGTGCTTTACTTCTGATTTGAAGGCATCTAATGTGGTTAGTGGATTGGAGAAACCCAAGTACATAAATTCTAGCTTGCCTCTCACAGCTGTACAATCGGACATAGCAGAAGTTGGCCAAAAAGTCATAAAGCTGAGTGAGCCTCAACTAGAACGAGTGGGCAGAAGGTTGGATGAATCAGAAAAAGGTAGAATATTGAATGAATTAGATGTAGGCAGCAAGTCAGAAGAGGATCAAGTATGCCAAGCAGAAAAAAGGTATAATCAACTGGAGGCAGGTGGACAGTGTGATAAACTTGAAGCTGATGAAAATTTCAGTGGATCACAGGAAGCCGAAGTAGTAAAATTTTTAAATGAGATACAAGTACACCAAACAGGTGATAACAGTACTGAGCAAGAACTAAGCAGAAAGCCAAGTGAATCAAATATTGACAGTAAGCCCCCCAACAAACAACATGAAGATGAAGCAGGTAGAAATTCAATCGGGCCACAAGTAGTCAGAAAGATCAATGTTATAGAAGGAAGCATACAGTTTGATGAGCTGCAAGACCAAGAAGATGAAGCAGGCAGAAATTCAATCGTGCCACAAGTAGTCAGAAAGATAAACGTTCTAGAAGGAAGCAGACAGTTTGATAAGCTGCAAGACCAGGAAAATGAAGCAGGAAGAAATTTGATCAGACCACAGATACTCACAGTGCTGAATGGTCTAGAAGGAAGCAAACAGCTTGATGAGCTAAAAGCTGGCAAAGCGGGCAGAGGCTCAAATGATCTACTAGTAAGCATGCAAGAAAATGTCTGGAACAACCTACAGGCAGCCATAAAGTTGAATTACTCAGAAGCTAGCAGAACAGACAAAGTTTCATATGCTCCACAGGTAGGGAGAAAGTCTATCAATTCACAAGTGTGCAAATCTGGAAAAAATTGGAATGACAAACTTCAAGAAGATGAATCAGGTGGAAATTCTATCGAGGCACAAGTAGTCAGAGAGCTCAATGATCCAAAAGGATGCAGAAAGTTTGATGAGCCACAAACAGGCACGGTGGGCAGAGGCTCGGATGATCTACAAGTAGGCATGCCAGTAAATGTCTGCAACTTCTTACAGAAAACCATTAAGCTGAATGTCTCAGAAGCTGGCATAACAGACAACATGTCTTACACTCCACGAGTTGGGAGAAAGCCTAATAATTCACGAATGTGCACATCTGGTAAAAAGTCCAATGAGCCCAAAGCAGGTAAATCTGGAAGAAGATCTAATAAACTACCAATAGGCAGGCAGTTCAATAAGCCAGAAGTAGACAAAAATTCTAAAATCTGCACAGAGAACAAGTTCAAGGTTGATAGGAAACCAAAATCGAAAATTAGTGACATTTTTGCAGATGATGACAATATTACATTAGCATCAATGCTCAAAAATAGAAAGTGTGCTCAGCCTTTTTCAAAAGGTTCAGTACGTTTGTGTAATAAAAGTAAACTTATTGCTCAAGAAAAGAAGAAAAAACACAGAGGAGGTTGTATTTTGTCAGTTATCTCTAATAGAAGGGATACTCATTCCAAAGGTGACAAAGGATTCTCCCCTACAAGTAAAAGGACTGTTCTCTCTTGGTTGATAGATGCTGGTGTTGTATGTGAGAATGAATCAGTAAAATATATGAATGAAAATTTTAATGGGAATCTAGTGAAGGATGGTTGGATTACAAGGGATGGGATTCATTGCAAGTGTTGTAGCAGGGTTCTTACAATATTGAACTTTATAACTCATGCTGGCAGCAAAATCCCCAGGCCTTTTTCAAGTATTTGTCTCCAGTCTGGCAAGTCACTTACAGTCTGTCAAATTGAGGCATGGAATGCAGAATACAAGTCCAGGAAAGGTGGCTGGCGTTTCATAGAGGTTGATGAGAGTGATCAAAATGATGATGCTTGTGGGCGTTGTGGCGATGGTGGGGATTTAATATGCTGTGATAAGTGCCCGTCCACATTCCATCAAGCTTGTTTGACACTAAAGGTACAGTCTCGACTCTCAAGTAAAATTGTGTATTTTTTCTCTTAAAGTCTGTTCTATATTATTTTCATCAATTTTGAGAGGGCATGGACATTCCAAACTAAATAGTGTGATGCTGAATCAATTGAAGTTCCATTAGTTTAAGTTTGCTAACTTTTGTTTTAGTAAAATAATCACTCAAATATTAAATTATGTGTGTGTGCCGCATGCAGCTTTTCCTTGATTTTCTTTTAGTATTTAACGATTCAGAATTAACTCTGTGGGCTCTGTTTGTTTGTTCCTTGATCCTTAGAATATCCAATCATCCTTGTTATCATTTTTGAAACAGACCATTGAAAACTAGGCTCTTTATGGAAGGCTTCCATTTTGAAAAATTTAAGCATGCAGGTAATGATCCTTGTATTTTTCAGAATCTTCAATGATTGATTAATAAAATGTCACTTTAATTAGGAAAGAATAATATTAACTATGCTTAGGTTGTACAACTGTATAATAGGCATCGGATCCGTTGTTTTTGCATTGTGATTTTAATAGACATAGGATCTGTTGATTATGCATTGTGATTTTAATTTTTAATAGGTGGTGATTTGATTGAAAGATTAGTAGTAGAAGATCGGTTTCACCACTCAAGCACTGTCAAATGCTCTATTGGGCTCATGCTATCTCTTACATTCTCTTCAGTATTTAAATATATCATATTATCAAGTAACTTTTTAATAAAAAGTTACATTATGACTATTCATTGTAATCCACATGTCCTTGATCGATTTGCTAATAAATGGTTAAATTTAAGCTGATTGCTTTAATTGACCACCTCTTCTTCAATATGGAGAACTTGGCCTCAATTGAGCCTTCATTAATGCTTGATTTATCAACTGTATGTCTAGTCCATATTTTGTATGCCTTGATCCGAGTCTTGCGTGTAATTTCTGCCCTTTTTTCTGGTTTGACTGGTCAATCTGGTCTATGTGCAATATCATTGTCTTCCTATTGATCTATACAGTAATTGCACTCGAAGCATTCTACCTTGTATTGTTCTATATATTAGTTCATATTGCATTTCGTCGGTTTATGCCTAAAACTTTGTTCATGTTGTATTTTGCTTAAAATTAAGCTGTTTCTATGGCATAAAACCCGGGTTAGATTTCCAGAAACGTGTCGTTGTTTTTCTGGTTATGGATCAAGGGTTCTTGTCTACCAACCTCCCTTATATCATTTTCTAAACATTTTGTTTCTCACAGAGGTCTTTGTCTACCAGTGTCTCTTCAATCCTGGCCCAATTCGTATTCACTGATTATTTTTAGAATAGTTGTCCTTTTGCCAACAGCCACCACTTTAGCCTTGAATATTTGTTAACGCGAGTGACGTTTTTTGGGATGGATTGCCATTTGTAATTTTGTACTGACCATTTAAAGTTTTTTTACATCAAATATTCCTCTCAAGAATTAACTATTCCTTCTATGAAGTTCCTAGATTTTTGTGTTGATTTTCCTCACCTTACTTGCATTCTACACTCGGATTATGTTATTTCATTTTGTTGTTAATAGTTATTCTTTATTTTTAGGAAGGTCTCTCTAACGCCCTCCCTGTTTTTGCATGGGCTTCTTATGATTGATGTAATATCCAGTTCCTTTGACCTAGTTTGCTCTTTAGTGGACTTCAGTATAAATTTCATTTCATTTATCTTTGATTTTTGAGAGTTGCATCACTACTTTTTTGCTTGTTACTTCGCTAATTTCTTCGGTGCATTTCAGTTGGAGGAATTTTCTAAAGCATTTTATTTATAGCTGGATATGTTTTCTAAATTTTTCTTTGGGTTTATTTTTTGGTTATCTGTAATGGGGCAAAGGACATGGGTATGTGTTACACCATTTTCAAAATTTTACAAATGAGGAAACAACTATATATATAGAGAGAGAGAGCAGATCCAAAAGAGTCATGGAGAAAGATAGAGCAGATCCAAATGAATTTTATAACCTATAATCATAAAATTAAAGGAAATATGCCCTATCCTATCCTGCTCTTAGAGGCAAGCCTTTCCCCCATTAAGAGTACAACTATGACTAGATACCTATTGTATAAGAACAAATTAACAACATGGAAGACAAGAGGCTTCCTTAAATTGCTTCAAACTCCAGCTAAAACCACATTCAACTCAAGAGGGTATGGCATAAAGATGCCCAGTCTTTACTACGCCATTGGGGAATATTGGAAGAGATCATTTTGCAAAATAAGGATAAACTATTAAAAATATTCTTAAATCAAAATTTAAGGAGAAAATGTGGTGTGATAAAAAGTTAGAGGAAAAAGGAAAATTAAGGTATTATAAGGAGGTATTCAACCCTAATCTAGAAGATCAAAAATATCTCTTTGTTTTGACAAGTGTAAAGAAAAAAAAAACATTGCTAAAATAAGAACAAATTCTCATGAGCTCTATAGTGTGAAGGTGAGTTAGGGCTGTTATTCTCTTGGTCCCTTAGGTTGTTTAGCGTCGTGGACGTCATTAGAATCAATCAATCAATCAATCCATAGTGAAAGTTGAAACTGGGTGCTGGTCAATTCCTAAAACGTCCTGGGATGAAAGAGTGTGTCATCTTTGTGACACTAAGAGGGTTGAAGATGAAAAGCACTTTCTCTTAGATTTTCCATCCTATACCCAAATTAGATCTCAATTTAAAAATATTTGTCACACTACCAATCTTCCTAACCTTTTAACTCAACGAAACTATGGTGATCTTGGAGATCTTCTCTTAATGCTTTTCGAGCATAGAAACAAAATTCTAAAGAATTGCAAGTAATCACTTACCTTCTTAAGGTCCGATAGACCAATTCAGTCTCAGTGGATGTTGATCATCATCATCATCATCACACACATGCATATACATAGAGTCAGGAACTTTTTTGTTTATTTATTAGATGTTAGGCAAAAACGAAGAAAAAGAAACAATCGAGTACACAAGCTATATTTGTCTTTATAAAGTTGACAGCATGATGAAACTACAATAGAACAAAAGACCATTTCTAACACTTCTGTAGAAGGGATTGGCATTAACAATAAGATTGGTGGATAATGACAAATAAAATTGGAGAATGACAATCTCCTTGTCTTCAATATATCTCTCAAACAATTGTCATGACTTATGATGGTTAGGGTCTTGGAAGATAGATAAAATACTCACTAAACACCTTAATTGTCCACCCAACTTCCAACCATTTTAGAGATTTATTCTAATAGTCGTCCTTTATTAAATAGCAGCTGCTGCAGGGACAATACTCAAAACAGGGAGCTACGTACTAAAGATCTGGCAACTATGCCCCAACCTTTACGTATATCATGCAAATATTTTAAAAGGTCATAATTTGCAATCCCTGGCTGAATCTTCAGAACTATGTTTTGCTACTTGTTAATGGTTTTCATGTTGTTTTTGGCCTTGGAAAACTTGTCTTCATTGGGCACAAATGATGAAAAGTCAGAAAAGGAAAGCCCCAAAAAACCATTTAAAGAAATACAAAGCCAATGTGGAAAAAAGAAAATATAATTATGTTATGGAATAAAACAAATGGATCGAAATCTCTCGAAGGCCTGTAAGACAAGGGTATTGGTCGACTCCTGTGTTTCTTCTGCCTTATTGTTTGTGTTAAATTGTTAATCTGTGTGTGTGTATATATATATATATATTTCCATTTCCATTTCCATGTTTCTTAAATCTTTGGAAGACTTGTTTTTGTAGATTTTAATGACAAAAATCAGCAAGCTAAAATTTCTGTCAAACACTTAGCAACCTAGAGATAACTGTCTTTCATGAACTTTCGAAATGTCCCAAACCCATAGTCAGAAATTACCATAAGCAGAAATACACATTGCTAAGCAAATATGTAGCGGAAATAAACACAATGGACAACAACCCATAAATCCAAAGGCCAAGATTAGATCTTGCCTTTTTCAAGATCAAGGGTCATGATCCATTCCCTCCAAAACGAATCACTTAAAATATTAAAGTGATTTCACTTTATTACATAAGTGTACTTTATGAAATAAAGTCACTTTAAAATTAGAAGGTACACTTTATTAAAAAGTCACTTTAATAAAAGAACCACTTTATAACAACTTTATAAAAACCCACTACAAAGTTAAGTGCCTGGTAGTGTAAACACAAGGTTACATCCACATTCAAGACAAAATATGCAGAGTACCTCCCAAGCTAAAAAACTAACAATATTTGAAATTGTTTCCACTTGGAAACTTTTTCCTTTGGTGGTTTATGTTGATTTTTTAATAAGCAAGGTTAAGCATGAAGTTCATTCCATTTTTAGCATTTATCTTAACCATAACCAATAATGTTGCAGCAACCAAGATCACAAGAAGAAACACTATGCATAAGAACACAAGAAGTAACCTGGGAAACCCTTCTCAACAAGGGAAGAAAACCTAGCCAAATCCTTTGCTATATTCTTCAAGAGAAAGACCTTCACCACCAAGAAAACCTAGCACACAAGAGGGTGCTTGCAAACCCTAGAAGACTAGCGCCCAAGAGAGGTGCACACTTTTCCCAAGAAGGTGTACTTGTTGAAATTTACAAACACACAAAAGATATGATTCCTCAATGGGGAATTTACCTTTACTCATATTAGACTTGACTTGTCGACATAAGTGTCTATTGGCACAACAAGGCCGACCTCTCTATATCATAATATAATTAATATTAACTAGATTAATTATCTTTTACATTAATTATCAATCACATTAAGGTGGGGCCAACCTGTACCCTTTACATTACAATTAGGGTTACAGGCATGTCTGACTCTTGAACAATATAGCAATGGATCTTATACACCCACTAGTGCTCATCCACTAGGGGCACATCCATAGGGATGCACATATCTTTAGCTCACTTCATTACACAGAAGAACCACTTGTTCACTTGTGCTCAGTCACTAGGATCACGTTCACCTGTGCTCGTCCACAGACACGTCCACTCAACAGATCTTCTTTCCCACTGCATTACACAGGAGAGTCATCTGGAGTTTCTCATCAACTCTCTGCTCAGAGGAGGCTAATGCATCATCTTCAATTTTGATCTCATGACGATGCACCCAACACTTTGGGATTTCACACGTTCACCTTGTGCTCAGCCACAGGCATGTCCAACTTTGCAGATCTCCTTTCTCACTGCGTTACACAAGAGAATCATCTGGAGTTCTTCTCAACTCTCTGTAAGGAGGAGGCCATCTCTACGTTCCAACTCTGTCTCAGATAGGAACCACACACGCCTCTCAGGTTTGTGTCTTGGAGAATGTCTTACGTAGCTCCAATCATCAACACTCCCTCTTAGCGAGGGAGGCATTTTCCACCAGGCCAAGTCTCTCATGGAAATACTCGAACTTTGTCTTGGCAAGTGGTTTGGTGAAGATATCTGCGATCTGTTCATGAGTAGGAAGATACTGCATGTGTACTGTCTTCCTCTGCAGCATGTCTCTAATATAGTGATACTTTATTTCAATGTGTTTTGATCTATCATGAAACACAGGGTTCTCAAAGAGCTTTACACAACTCTGGTTATCACAATGAATAGTAGTAGGATCCATCTCATGATCGAACAAGTCAGTCAGAAGTTTGCGAAGCCACACTGCTTCGCGGACTGCTACACTCAATGCAATGTACTCCGCCTCTGCGGTGCTTAATGCCATAGAGCTTTGTTTTCTGCTACACCAGGAAACCATGGCAGAACCTAAAGTGAAGCAACAACTGGAGGTGCTTTTTCTGTCTACTATGCTTCCTGCCCAATCTGCATCGTCATATTCTTGTAGGCTCAAGTCCACACTGGAGGCATATCTTAGGCCATAACCAATTGTGCTTTGTAAGTATCTCAATGCATGTTTTGCAGCTATCCAGTGTGTCTGTCTCAGTTGGCTCATAAACTGGCTAAGCACATTTACTGCATAGCAAATGTCCGGTGTGGTGTTAACTAGATACATTAGTGATCCAATCAATTGTCGGTATAAGTGTGGATCTACATCTCCTGAATCAGTATCACTCAATTTCTTCAAATCCATTACCATTGGAGTGGGCATGGATTTGCATTCTGTCATGTCGAACTTTTTCAGTATCTCCATAGTATATTTTCTTTGACTCAGGAAAATCTCTTCTGTTCTTTGCCATACTTCTAGTCCCAAGAAGTAGTGCATCAAGCCCGAATCCTTCATTTCAAATTTAGCAGTCAATGCTTGTTTGCATTCAGCAATGAGTCTCTCTGAACCGGTGAGGAAAAGGTCGTCCACATATAGGACCAAAATCAAATACTCATTGCCATCAATGTGATAATATAAGTTTGGATCAACAACACTTTTATTGAAGCCCAAACTCATCAGAAATCCATCCATTTTCTCGTACCAAGCACGTGGTGCTTGCTTTAGACCAGATAGGGCTTTCTTCAACCTGCGTACATGAGAGCTTCTTTGGATTTCTGGAAGGCTACTTCTTCTTCAAAAGTAACATCTCTGCTTACTTCAATTTGTCTTTGACCAGGAATGTAGATTCGATATGCTTTTGAGGATTCACCGTATCCTACAAATGTGCCCTTTCTTCCTGAAGGTTCTAGTTTGGATCTCTTTTCTTTGGGTACATGAAAATATACCGGACATCCAAATATTCTGAAGTGTCCAATCTCAGGCTTCACTTTGGTGAAGGCTTTTTCTGGAGTAATGTTCTTCAGGATTTGATGAGGACTTTTGTTTTGAACATATACTGCTGTGATACATGCTTCTACCCATAGAGTCATAGTTAGACTTTGATCATGTATCATTGCTTTGGTTGCCTCAATGATAGTTCTGTTTTTCCTTTTAGCAACCCCATTTTGTTGAGGGTTGTAAGGAATTGTGAACTCCCTCTTGATCCTTGTTTCAATACAAAAACTGCTGAATTCTCTTGAGGTGTATTCTCCTCCATTATCTGATCTTAATATCTTGATTTTTCTTCCGGCTTGGTTCTCAACCTGAGCTTTGAATTCTTAAAATTTTGCAAGGACTCCATCCTTGTTCTTCAAAAAGTAAATCCAAGTTTTCTGGGAGTGATCATCTATGAAGAGTACATAGTATAGGTACCCATTCAGAGATGCAACAATCATTGGCCCACATACATCTGAATGTATCAAGTCCAAGATTTCCTTGGATCTATTGTCACTGCGTGAGAATGATCCTTTAACATTTTTGCCAAGGGCACAACCTTTGCAAACACCTTTATGTTGAATCTGTATTTCTGGTAGACTTGTTACCATTTTCCCTAGAGCTGGAAGAGCTCTATAATGAATGCGAGCAAGTCTTCTATGCCGTAGCTCACTTAAGCTGATAGTGTCATGTAGCAAGGCTTGGACTAGTTTGATGGTTAATCTGTACAAGTTGTTTTCTCGGACACCAATTACCTTGGCAAAACTTATATGAGAGTCTTTGTGCCATGCAAGGACTCTTCCTTCTGAGAAAATAACCCTGTAGCCTTTATCTTCCAAGGCAAAAATAGAGACAAGATTTCTCTTCATTCCGGGTACATATAGTACTTCCTTTAATTGAAGCTCCATATCTGAATCTAGTTGGAAGGTAGAAGTTCCAACTCCTCTCACATTATATCTCGCATCATCTCCAAGAACAACATGTGGATGTGTCTCTTTCTCAACGAAATGTGTTAGGTGATCTCTAAGATCGGTCATGTGCCTGGAGGCACCACTATCAATTAACCAAGTATTATCATTGGTAGGGACCATACCTGAGAGTGCTGAGATGTTGATGTCTTCATTTCTTTGAGGTCTTGTCTTCCTGGAACTGAGTTTGCTTGAACCATCAAGCTTGCCTCCCATCATGATTTTTCTCATTTTGGATTCTTCACAAACCCTTGTCAACTAGGCTAGAAAACCTAATGGCTAGGCTAGGCTAGGCTAGGCTAGGCTAGCACTTTTAGGTTTTGTTGGACTTATGACTGCCAACAATAAGCCTTTGAAGGATATGATAGTCCTGGTAAAGCTGAATAGCTCCTTCAAGGAGTTGCAGAAACACAATTCTGAAATCTTCTGTAGAATTTAGCGAAACCCTAAGGCCAAAAAGTCAAAATGCTCGGAATTGCAATTTGAGACTTGTTGGAGGTGCGCTGAAGGAGGTTGTACACACCTATGTCCCTTTTAGTCTCAACGTCCAAGTTCCAAGTGCTGGAAACCCTCAGAAGAGTAGGCCGTACGGATTTTCTGGGAACCCTAGGAGGGTCGTACGATTTCTGCAGAAGAGAGAGAGGATGGCTGGAAAATGTTTGTGCAATGGGTTCTTCAAGACCTATGCTCTGATACCATGTTGATTTTTCAATAAGCAAGGTTAAGCATGAAGTTCATTCCAGTTTTAGCATTTATCTTAACCATAACCAATAATGTTGCAACAACCAAGATCACAAGAAGAAACACCATGCACAAGAACACAAGAAGTACTTGCTGAAATTTCCAACTCACACAAAAGATATGATTTCTCAATAGAAAATTTACCTTTACTTATATTAGACTTGACCTGTCAACAAAAGTGTCTATTGGCACAACAAGGCCGACCTCTCTATCTCATAATATAAATAATATTAACCAGATTAATTATCTTTTACATTAATTATCAATCACATTAAGGTGGGGCCGACCTGTACCTTTTACATTACAATTAGGGTTATAGGTAGGTCTGACTCTTGAACAATATAGCAAGGGATCTTATACACCCACTAGTGCTCATCCACTAGGGGCACATCCATAGGGATGTCCATATCTCTGGCTCACTGCATTACACAGAAGAACCACTTCTTCACTAGTGCTCAGTCACTAGGATCACGTTCACCTGTGCTCGTCCACATGCACGTCCACTCAACAGATCTTCTTTCCCACTGCATTACACAGGAGAGTCATCTGGAGTTTCTCATCAACTCTCTGCTCAGAGGAGGCTAATACATCATCTTCAATTTTGATCTCATGACGATGCACCCAACACTTTGGGATTTCACACGTTCACCTTGTGCTCAGCCACATGCACGTCCAACTCTGCAGATCTCCTTTCTCATTGCGTTACATAGGAGAATGATCTGGAGTTCTTCTCAACTCTTTGTAAGGAGGAGGCCATCTCTACATTCCAGCTCTGTCTTAGATGAGAACCATACACCCCTCTCAGGGGCTCTCTCTCAGGTTTGTGTCCTGGAGAATGTCTCACGTAGCTGCAATCATCAACAGTTTATGCAGTTCATCTTTACATTGATGACCCTAAGTTGTGTATAAAAATCATACTTTGACGTCACAAAACCTTTTGTCGCTTTAAGCTTTGGAAACCCTAAGATTTTGTCATATGCGAGCAGTAAATTAAATGAAAAATAATGTATCGGATCCTGATTAACAAGAAACTGTAAGGTCTCTTGGCTGGTATCTTCTATGTAACAGACTTAATAGAGTAAGTTGCTTTGTACTGTGAGGGCATTTCATTGAGCACAAAGTAGACTTGGTTGGATTATACTTTTTTACAGATGAAGGACATTTTATTGCCATCTAAAGTATTATGTATCTATCTCTGCTGTTTCTATTATATTATAATTTGTCTTTTTTGGAAAAATATGTTTCATCGGTGATTTTTAAAAGTATGTTTTGCTGTTCTTTCAGGATGTTCCTGAAGGCAACTGGTACTGTCCCAACTGTACATGTGCAATTTGTGGGATAGCTAGCTATGATGAAGAAACGTCCAATATTTCAACTCTACTTACCTGTGATCAATGTGAACTGAAATGTCCGTGAAGTTGCATTGTCTATCTGATCTGTGTATTTTTGAATTTGCTTGACATATTATTTTAGCAATGAACTTTAGCTTAATAAATATGCTACATGGATTTAGAAAACTCTGATGAGAAAGCATTACTGATGTATTTAAGTTACTTCGTTTAATCTTATCCACCAGATCATGAAACGTGTCTTCATGGAAGAGGTATCCAAGCAGGAGTATCAAAGACAACAAACACCGTGTTTTGTGGACAAGACTGTGAAAAGGTCTGCTGTTATTCTCTGCTTTAAGGGTATACTTTTCGACAATGTTGGATATATCTATAAAGATCGAAGTCTCACATTTTAAACAGATATTTGAACTAATTCTCTTGAACATATACCTAAGGGAATGGATCTCCTGGACTAATTCTACAAAGATTAGACTTCAATAGGTCAAATGTATTAGTTATAGAATACAATGAAGAGCAAAGTGGGGCTAGCAAATGAATGGATCTTTTAATCCTATTTTTGTTTGTGTGCTTGTATGCATATTGGAAAGCATTCCGCGAAGAATTGCTTCTGCATATTGGAAAGCATTCTGTGAAGAATTGCTTATGCTACATTTTAAGGAAATTTTTTGGCTATACTTGGTGTATATGTGTATCATGTATGTTTTTTGTAATTACTTTCCATGCACCTCGCCACTGTCATGTTTCATACCACCTTTCTTCTGCTACTCCTTACCAACGGTGCTCTCAAAGCCGATGTCATTAAAGATTATTTAATTGTGGCTATTTGCTGCTACTTACTTTTCAAATCTTTGTAAAATTCACTCTTTTTTATATTGTTGTGCTCCTGTTGACAAGAGAGAGGAGAGATGCTTTGATATGTTCTGCATTTGTGAAAAATTTCTACATGTATTTTTTAATCTTTATACAGTTAAAGAATAGGTTCTTATTCAGCATTATTTACTTTCTTGGCATTTACATAGCTTTCTGCAAGTCTGCATCAGCTCCTGGCAATTTCAAATCATATTGAAGGAGGGTTTTCATGGACGCTTTTCAAGTCTATAAATGAGAATCAAAAGGCATGCTCTACTGAAAGGCTTGCACTGATGGCTGAATGCAATGTGAAGCTGGCTGTTGCCATTGCTGTTATGGAAGAATGCTTTCAGCCAATGTTGGATCCAAGGACAGGCATAAATATGATTCCCCATGTAGTCTATAGTTGGGGGTGAGTATTTCCTTGTAAAGCTGGGTTAAAGTTCACAACGTTTTCTTTGTTAATTGTTTGTAGAGACTGACGTGCCAATTTTTTTTGTTTCATTTGGTTTTAACTTTTATATGCTTGGAGGAAAGAAAGGATATACAGTTTTGGCCATCATGAATCTGACATAGATGTTTAGAGTGAAAATAAACATTTTATTTAAGTATTGTTAATCGTTTGTTTTCTGGGTCATAATGTTTTTAAGAATCATGCAATAATTCATGCTGCCCCTGGAAATTTTGCTTTGTTTATTTGATTATTTTGATTGCCCCAAGATGTAATTGCAATGTCTTTTTGCTTTCTTTCTAAATGTATACCATGCATCTATTCTTGTGGGTGTGATTATGTAGGGATTCACTGCTTCGAAACCCTTAGTTTAAGCATGGTGACTATTCTTATGGCTGCAGTGGCTGGGGATCTGTGTCTCTGGTTCTTTTATAATATTTTCTGTCAATTTGTGTTAATCTTTTCTCGTAAAACCATGATATTGATGAATTGAGTTGATGTGCAGATCGAATTTCAGTCGCTTAAACTATCAAGGCTTTTACACTGTGGTGTTGGAGAAGGGAGATGAGCTCATTTCTGTTGCATCAATCAGGTAGCTTAGTTATTTGGCAATGGAAACCCTTTGGCTTTTCTGTATTTGTTGTTTTATTTGATTTTCTTCTATATGGTTACTTGCTTTAGGCTATAGAGGAATGGAACAGGAAACTTATTTTTTGTTTTTGTGACATACCCCTTGCCCGGGTACCTCTAAATTCGTCTTCTTGGGTGCATTCCAATTTTTGTTACCGTTCTTTAATAATCAAGAAACATGCAGTGAAAAAGAAAACCTATGCAATATGCAACATGCACATGAACATGTACATGCTCATGTATTAATCCAAGAAAACTTGCTTTAATCTGATGCACATGCAAGATATAGCCATAAATAAATAATTAACACAGCAAAAATGAAATCAATACACAGAGAACTTATCTTTGATGAATAGCTTCACCAACTGGCTGCAGACATCAGACGTTCCACCCAACCTTAGGCTCTCTTGCACATAAACTCTCTACAACAGGCCACCCCCGAGCCGAGGCTATGAATCCACAAGGACGAGTGTCTAAGCTGACTCTAAAACATACAACAGTCAACTTAATAAGCTCTCACAGTTTTCTCAACCACACAACAATCTTAGTTTACCAGCTCTCTTTCCCCCTCAGCCTACACAACTCAAATAAATGAACCCCCTTCTCTGCAATGCAGTCCCTTAGGCTGTCCCACTTCTTTCTAGGGCTCCAGTTCTACTAGTCAGGAAAACTCGATGCTGGAAACTCCAAGGATTCTCAACTATGGGCAGTTATTTCATAACTACTATCATTCCCATGCACACATGTACCAATTTCTTGCTGGAATAACCAATAATTACTTACAGCCAATTAGCAGTGGCTCCCTACCTCCATCAATTTGTTTTCCATGCCCAAACCAAGAACAATAGTGAACAAGAAAGAATGTGAAATGAGTAACAATGATTGAAGAACAATTGCAGAACCGCCAAACAACCAAAAACATGGTTTATATAATTACATGCAACAATGCATCACGTGGCCTCCCCAAGAAGCTCACGTAACCACTTTTCCCAACTAATTCCAAGATGGGTGAATAAAATATACTAAAATGGTTTAGCCCCTTTAGCCCCCTCTCTCGTGGAATCATAGCCCCCTATAACTCTGTCCTTGTCTGTCTTGTAGCCAATGATGCATTTTATTATTAATATTCAAAGTATCACATTTCTAGGTTCTTTGTCCTTTTAACTTTACAGACACTTTGGCCTTTTATCAAATATACAAAAATAAATTATTAATCTGGGGACTCAAAACCAGGGTATTACATTCCCCTCCCCGTTATTTTGGTACTGTCCTCAATGCATGTTCATATATACATAATTTTTATCAAAAATCCAAAAACAACCGCGAGTATGCCTCTCACATTGTATCTTCCAACTCCCATGGCGCTTGTTCAGGACTGTAGCATGTCCACTAGACCTTTACCTACTCTATGACTTTGTTCTCGAGTACTATGACCTTCTTGTCTAGTATACGTATTAGCTGTATTTGAAAGTCTCCTTCTGGCTCCACTTGAATCAAAGTCCAATCAATGACATGGTTAGGATCATGCACATACTTTTTCATGTAAAGATACATGAAACACATTATGCACATTCATGGAAGCAAACAATGCAAATATGTATGCCACTGGCCCTATTCTGTCTAATATCTCAAACATACCTCAAAATCTGGCTGCTAACTTGGTACAACTGTCCAATTTCAATGAATTTTCTTGGGCTTCTGTAATGTCCCCCACCTCTTGATGAAGAGGTTTGGGAGAGACTTAGTGGTCCAGTCATCCCCACTAGATCATAGTCTCATGTAGCATGGGGAATGGTCAACTAACTCAATGTTATATTTTGAAGTTGACTTGAAAAAGGTAAAAAGGTAAAAAGTAACTCACTGGAGGAATAGAGCGCTTGAGGTTGAGTTAAGAGTTGAACCTCAGGGTTAACTTAACTCAACAGGGAAACAAAAAGAGGTATAAAGGAAAGCCTAGGGCGCACCTCTCACATCATCTTGGATATTATTGCATTTGGCTATTGGGCTCTTGAGCACACAGTTTTGAGGGTTTTGAGAATACAAACCCTAGAGAACAACTCAATGGTGAAAGATTCCATTCACCTTGTTCCAAGCTTGGTCTCAGGGATGAAACACTCCACCCACACCATTCTATAGCATTCACAGGTACCATCATCGATTCAGGAGGGCGACAGGCCATACCCTTGAGGATTTTCCAGCAGGGGCGCATCATTTCTTGGAGAGGAGTTCGATCCAGCTTAGTGACAGGGTCTATTGACATTCTAGCACCTGGGTATTACTTGCAGGGCCCTGTTCATCAAATTTGGAGCATTTTGGGAGGGTTACTCTTGCTAGATTATTATCTGGAGCTTTGGGACGTTTTTGAGAGAAGGAGGGTGCAACTGTGATTCAGATCTGTCCAGTTTGGAAGGGTTATACCTCAGATTAGACCCTGAGACTTCTCCCAACAGCTTATGGTGGCCCGATCTATCTTTCTAGAGATTTTCAGGGTATTTGGAGGCTTCCTCCATCAGGGCCGAAATATTGAGTTTGACAGTCTTTAGGAGGGTGCATTCTGGATTAGGGTTTCAACAATTGGAGGGGTAGATCTTGGCGTCTTGGCTTGAGATTTCAGGAAGGGCTTCTAGTTGCCCCGATCTATCTTTCTGTGAAGTTTAGTACTATTTGGAGATCTCCTTCAGCTGGGCCGAAATCTTGGTCTTCTCATCTCTTCAGCAGGACGTGCCATCAACCAGGGGGTTTGGACTTGACCCTTGTTCTTCTTGCATTGACCTTCATTGTATATCCAACCTTTGGAGGCTTTCATTGTCTTATCAGGAGCATTTTGTAGCAGCTCATATTATATCTCTTGGAGCCATCTGATGTTATTCCAGATCTGCATCCACTTTGTATCAGGTTCTTGCTTTTCATAATAATAAAGGTCAGATCTATGCTATTTGATTCCATATCTTGTGTACTGGTTAGATCTTGTATTTTCATTGATTATATCTTTAGATCTGTGCTTAATAACTAAATATAACACTAAGGCCGAAACTTGAGAGGCCAACTTGCAAACACACACAAACAAACAAGTGAATCAGTGGTCAGTTAGTGTTCCAAGCGAAAAAATTGGCTTGGGAACATTACAGTGGTATCAGAGCTCTGATCCTCCCATCCTGTGAGGATTAGTGCATGTAGAAGTTTAGTGGCATTTATATGGGCAGAAGGAGGAAACAGACAGGTGAGGCAGAGGCCTGTTGAAATAATGTAACTGCGAAGAGCATTCTTATTATTATTGGATTAAATCCCCATTGTGGATTAATCATGTCATTATTATTACTGGAATAAATCCCCATTGTGGATTAATCATGTCGGTAATTGAATAAGGACCAAATCCCCTTTTGCGGATTGGTCATCGGACAATTACAAAGTGCTGAATAAGAAGTCGGCCCCAACAGTTATAATGGAAGGCCCATAATTAATTAAAGGT
>ML778685.1:68814-87308 GCA_009831015.1 Picea engelmannii
TAACTGCGAAGAGCATTCTTATTATTATTGTTATTTTATTATTAAGATTAATCCCCATTGTGGATTAATCATGTCGGTAATTGTATAAGGACCAAATCCCCTTTTGCGGATTGGTCATCAGACAATTATAAAGGGCAGAATAAAAAGTCGGCCCCAACAGTTATTATTGAAGACCCAGAATTAATTAAAGGTGGGTTTACCCACCCAGAGTGAGAGGTCGACCCTGCCAGTGACACCCTTTCACACGTGCCAGTCTTGTATAAATAAGAGGCTAGCGCCTCACTTCTAACACACAACTCACTTGCTCATTCTCTTATGAGGCAAGCTGCAATTACCAGTTGGAGAGAGGGAGAAAGGTGGCGCATCTCTTGGGGAGGACTATCTGTATTGGTTTGAGTTATCTCTTGAACATTCTATAAGCTATTTATGATAAGGAAGTTTTTGCTGGGTTTTCTTCCCCTAGAGGGTTTCCCAGGATAAATGCTGTGTCTCTTGTGAATGTGTATTTCTCAATGATCTTGTTCTTATTATGCTCTTATCTATTGAAATGCAAAGAACTATAATAATGGAATAAACATTAACAGAGAGATCTAGGGCCAACTGCAAAACCGAAATTTGTGCCTAGACCACCTTTAAACAACGGAGGGAGAGACCCAAGACCTCTAATGAATCCAGGAGGAAGAGACCCAAGAGGGTTTGACAGGGGAAGAGGTAGGATGGATGAGAACACGAGAAGAGAACTAAGAAGGAAACAACTATGCTACACATGCAAAGAGCCATGGAATCCATCACACAAGTGTATGGGTCGTGGCTAGGTTCATTACATTGAGGTGACATCTGATAATGAAGAGGAGGATTTCGGCCACATCCTGAACATGGACGCAGACACCACTGAAACTGCAGAAGAGGAGGCTACAGGTCACGACAGTGCAATAGAGGGGAGGGCTACATTGGCATCTATCAGTGGGGTACCCAAGTACAACACCTTCAGGATGAGAGGAGTATTGCAGGGGCAAAAGTGCTCATTGATGGGGGTGCTTCTCACAACTTCATTGACTCAACATTGCTACAGAGGAGGCATATACCCACAGTTGAGTTTGAAGGGTTCAAGGTGGAGGTAGCAGGAGGTAGCACCATGCCTTGTAACAGGTACATTCCAGGGATGAAGCTTACACTGGGTAGGCATGATTTAGCACAGGATTTCTATGTGATGGACCTCCCTGATACAAATATAATCCTTGGAGTACAGTGGCTCAGTACGTTGGCGCATATCACCAAGAACTACAAGACCATGGAGATGTCTTTCACAGAGGTGAGTGGAAGAAAGGTAGTCCTTAGAGGCATGATAGACAACACAGCCAGGGTAGTCACAATGAAGCATATGGAGGCCATTTTTAGGAGAGAGGAGATTGTATATGTTGTTGAATGCAAGATTTCGGCACGTGTGGACAAAAAGGGGAAGGTTCACTATGCACCAAAGATCCAGAGGATCATTGACAAACATAGTAAGGTGTTTGGATC
This sequence comes from Picea engelmannii, assembly GCA_009831015.1. NCBI lineage: Eukaryota > Viridiplantae > Streptophyta > Pinopsida > Pinales > Pinaceae > Picea > Picea engelmannii. The sequence continues at coordinate 70,336 of ML778685.1, forward strand.
CGTTCCACCAGATGTGGCACCAGATAGGGGATTTGAGCATATCATTGAGTTGGAAGAGGGGGCAAAACCAGTCATCACCACCCCTTACAGACACCCAAAGAAGTACAAGGACGAGATAGAGAAGGCCATTAAAGAGCTCCTAGATATGGGTTACATTAGACCAAGTTCCAGCCCTTTTGCCTCTTCAATGGTACTGGTCAAGAAGAAGGATGGACCCATGCGCATGTGCATTGACTTCAGGTCACTAAACAAGAAGACTATCAAAAACAGGTATCCCATTCCGAGGATTGATGAGCTATTGGACGAGCTCCATGGGGCTGTTTACTTCTCAAAGATTGACTTGCGCTCTGGTTACCATCAAATCAAAATGAGGGAGGAGGACATTCCCAAGATTGCCTTCAGGTTTCACTACAACCACTATGAGTTCTTAGTGATGCCATTTGGATTGACCAATGCACCTGCCACATTTCAGTCATGTATGAATCACGTCTTCAACAGGTAGTTGAGGAAGCATCTTCTTGTGTTTTTTGATGACTTGCTAATCTATAGCAAGACTTGGGAGGAACACCTTCAACATGTGGAACAGATCTTAACTATCATGGAGGGCCAATCCTTGTATGCCAATGAGTCCAAATGTGAGTTTGGGATGACTGAGGTCCTCTACTTGGGACACATCATTGGAGTTAAAGGGGTACTGGTGCATTAGGAGAAGATCCAAGCAATAGTTGAGTGGCCCACACCTAAAAATCTTACAGAGTTGAGGGGATTTCTTGGTATTTGTAGCTATTATAGGAGATTCGTCAAGGGGTTCTCCCAACTTTGTGCACCCTTGACCGATCTGACGAAGAAGGGAGCTTTCAAATGGAGTAAAGAGGCACAATCTACATTTGACAAGATGAAAAAGGTAATGAGCATATGCCCAGTGTTAGCCTTGCTAGATTTCGGCCAACCCTTCACATTGGAGTGTGATGCCTCCGGAGAAGGCATTGGGGCCGTACTGATGCAGAACAAGCACCCTCTTGCCTATGAGAGCCGAAAATTGAGGGGTCATGAGCTACTGTACACCATCTACGACAAAGAGATGCTGGCTATCATGCATGCTTTGGCCAAATTTAGGCAATACTTGGTAGGTGCAAGATTTGTGGTAAAATCAGATCACAATAGCCTTAAGTACTTCTTGGAACAGAAGGACTTAAATGAGAGGCATCAGAAGTGGGTCAGCAAGATACAAGCCTAAGACTTTGACATTGAATTTGTCAAAGGGAAAAACAACATAGTTGCAGATGCATTATCTAGGAGGCCATTAGTTTATGCCATGACAGATATATCAATTGACTGGAAGGCCCACCTCTTGGTGGAATATTCCAAAAATCAGTTCGTTTGTCAGTTGATGGATGGGAAAATACAGGATGACAACTTCAGAGTCATAGATGACATCATCTACTACAAGGGCCAAATCTTTTTGGTCCCTAAGTCAACCTTCAAGGCCAGGATACTACACGCATGTCATGATTCACTGGTGGCAGGGCACCAAGGGATTGGCATAACATACAGGCAGGTAAGGGAAAGGTTCTCATGGAAGGGCCTCAAGGAAGATGTGATGAGTCACGCCAAGGAGTGCACTACTTGCCAGGAAAATAAGGATGAACACACATCCAACATGATTGCTACAACCTCTACCCATCCCAGAGCACAAATGGGAGAGCATCTCCATGGACTTCATTACAGGATTGCCAAGGGCACAGGGTAAGGATTGTATTTTCGTAGTGGTGGACAGGTTGACTAAATTTGCACACTTCTTCTCCATTGCTATAGACTTCAGTGCAACATAGGTGGTCGAATTATTCTTCAGAGAGATCTTCAGACTACATGGTCTACCCAAAACCATTGTTAGTGACAGGGATAGTCGATTCATGAGCACCTTTTGGCAGGAGTTATTCAGGATGGTTGGTACGACCTTGACCCCTAGCACTAGTTATCATCCTCAGACTGATGGGCAGACCGAAATAGTCAACAAATGGGTAGAAGGCTAACTCATGAATTATGTAGCAGGGCAATATAAGGCATGGGTTAGGTGGCTACACCTGGGGGAATACTGTTACAACACCACTTATCACATGTCCATAGGCATGACTCCATTCAGGGCTTTGTACAGTTACAACCCACTCTCTTTTGTAGAGATTGCCTTCGGTGATAGCAGAGCTCCGATGGTATAGGATTGGGTGTAGCAGAGTCAGGATATACTCAGGGAATTGAAGGATCATCTACAAAGGGCACATAATCAACAGAAGGTCCAAGCAGACAAACATCGGGTAGAGCGTACTTTTGAAGTTGGTGACTTGGCCTACATAAGGCTCCAACCGTACAGGCAGGCTTCTATCAAAAGGAGTGGAGCAGAAAAGCTCCAACCCCGATTCTTTGGACCCCACAGGATCATCAGGAAGGTAGGGGCCGTGGCTTATGAACTTGAGCTTCCACAGGACAACAAGATACACAACATTTTCCATGTGTCATGCCTGAAGAGAGCCATTGGCCAACACATCACTCCACTTGAGGTGTTGCCACCTTTAGATGAAGAGGGGCAATTGGTACTGGTGCCAGAGGAAATATTGGAGGTTCGGGAAAAGAAACTCCGGAGGAGGAGCATCCGAGAATACTTAATCAAATAAAAGGATTTACCCTTTGAGGATGCCACGTGGGAGAATGAACAGGTCATACAGGAGACAGGTTTAGAATTGCTTGTGGGCAAGCAATTTCTAGCAGGGGAGACTGTAATGTCCCCCACCTCTTGATGAAGAGGTTTGGGAGAGACTTAGTGGTCTAGTCATCCCTACTAGATCATAGTCTCATGCAACATGGGGAAAGGTCAACTAACTCAATGTTATATTTTGAAGTTGACTTGAAAAAGGTAAAAAGGTAAAAAGTAACTCAATGGAGGGATAGAGCGCTTGAGGTTGAGTTAAGAGTTGAACCTTAGGGTTACCTTAACTCAACAGGGAAACAAAAAGAGGTATAAAGGAAAGCCTAGGGCACACCTCTCACATCATCTTGGATATTATTGTATTTGGCTATTGGGCTCTTGAGCACACAGTTTTGAGGGTTTTGAGAATACAAACCCTAGAGAACAACCTAGTGGTGAAAGATTCCACTCACCTTGTTCCAAGCTTGGTCTCGGGGATGAAACACTCCACCCACACCATTCTATAGCATTCACAGGTACCATCATCGATTCAGGAGGGCGACAGGCCGTACCCTTGAGGATTTTCCAGCAGGGGCGCATCATTTCTTGGAGAGGAGTTTGATCCAGCTTAGTGACATGGTCTATTGACATTCTAGCACATGGGTATTACTTGCAGCGCCTTGTTCATCAGATTTGGAGCATTTTGGGAGGGTTACTCTTGCTAGATTATTATTTGGAGCTTTGGGAAGTTTTTGAGAGGAGGGTGCAACTGTGATTCAGATCTGTCCAGTTTGGAAGGGTTATACCTCAGATTAGACCCCGAGACTTCTCCCAACAACTTGTGGTGTCCCGATCTATCTTTCTAGAGATTTTCAGGGTATTTGGAGGCTTCCTACATCAGGGCCGAAATATTGAGTTTGACAATCTTCAGGAGGGCGCATTCTGGATTAGGGTTTCAACAGTTGGAGGGGTAGATCTTGGCATCTTGGCTTGAGACTTCAGGGAGGGCTTCTACTTGCCCCGATCTATCTTTCTGTGAAGTTTAGTACTATTTGGAGATCTCCTTCAGCTGGGCCAAAATCTTGGTCTTCTCATCTCTTCAGCAGGACATGCCATCAGACAGGGAGGTTTGGACTTGACCATGGTTCTTCTTGCATTGACCTTCATTGTATATCCATCCTTTGGAGGCTTTCATTGTCTTATCAGGAGCATTTTGTAGCAGCTCATATTATAACTCTTGGAGCCATTTGATGTTATTCCAGATCTGCATTCACTTTGTATCAGGTTCTTGCTTTTCATAATAATAAAGGTCAGATCTATGCTATTTGATTCCATATCTTGTGTACTGGTTAGATCTTGTATTTTCATTGAGTATATCTTCAGATCTGTGCTTAATAACTAAATATAACACTAAGGCCGAAACTTGAGAGGCCAACCTGCAAACACACACAAACAAACAAGTGAATCAGTGGTCAGTTAGTGTTCCAAGCGAAAAAAATTGGCTTGGGAACATTACAGCTTCACTTTCAAAAATACATGCTTTGCCACTTTAAATTCTCTGGATGTCCTGTTCTTATCTGCATAACTCTTTTGCCTATCTTGTGTTGCCTTCAAATTATGCTTAATTTTAACCATTTGCTGTTCCATTTTCTGAAGTAATTTCGGCCCAAGTACCACTCTGTCTACTGGGTTGTCCTAACTCACTAGAGTATTGCATTTTCTACCATACAGAGCTTCAAATAGGCTCATCTTTAATGAAGATTGATACCCATTATTGTAGGCAAACTCAACCAAATGCAAATAATCTTCCCACTTAGATGGCTTATCTATCACATGCATTCTTAACATGTCTTGAATCACTTGGTTGACTCTGTCTGCCCATCTAATTGTGGATGGTACATTGTACTAAAATTCAGATTTATTCCAAATCCCTTAAACAATCCTCTCCAAAAGTTTGAAGTAAACTTTGTATATTTATCTGAAACAATTGGCTTAGGTATTCCATGCAACCTAGGAATTTCTTTCACGCAAATTTCTACAATATTAATTGCCTTATGAGTCATCTTCATTGGAATAAAACGAGCAACCTTTGTTAATTTATCCACCACTACCATTTTTGAATCATGTTGCCTTGTTGTCCTGGACAATTTAGTGATAAAATCAATGGTTACTACTTGTTTCCACTCTGGAATTGGTAATGGTTGTAGCAACCTTGTTGGGTGTCTATGCTCAGCCTTCACTCTTTGACATTCCATGCGCTTGACAATGTAATCAACAACATCCTTTTTCATTCCTAGCCAAAAGTATTGGCTTCTCATCGCTGCAATTGTTTTCTGGTAACCATGATGTCTGACATATGGAACATTATGCATTTATTTTAACACCAAACTCCTTATTTTTCCGGAATTAGAAACATAAATTCTATTTTTATGCATAAGTACTCCATCTTCCTTCATCTTATACTCTTTAAATTTCTGCTGTACATTTTTCTGTTGTAAGCTTTCTTTTACTTGTAGGTAACGCTGGTCTATAACAACATCATCTAAAATCCGCTCTTTAAATATGAACTATGCACATTAATGACTGTAGCATACATGATATGTACCCTTCTGTTGAGTGCATCGACAACTTTATTTTCTTTTCCTTTGATATGCTTGATGTCAAAGTCATACTCACTTAAAAATTCCAACCACCTTGTTTTCTTAGCATTTAAAGTTGGTTGTTCAAACAAATATTTTAGATTACTGTGGTTTGTCCTTAATTCAAATTTCTTCCTTGTTAAATAATGCCTCCACATTTTCAATGCATGAACTATGACAACAAGTTCCAAATCACATGTGGCATAATTCCTCTCATGTTCTTTATGCTTTTTGTACTCATAACCAATGACTTGTCCATTTTGAGTGAGGACTCCACCAAGTCCTTCTTTGCATGCATCTGTGCATACTACAAAATTTTCATTTGGGTCTGCAATCTTCAAAATAGGTGCACTAGTAGGTAACTCTTTAAATAACTTAAATTGTTTTTCATACTTTGTTGTCCATTCAAACTTAATTCCCTTCTTTTGTAAAGAAGTGATGGGATGAGCAATTTTCGAGAATCCTGCTATAAACTTCCTGTAATATATGGCTAATGCCATAAAAAAATTTGACTTCTGAGACATTCCTTGGTGTTGGCCATCCTCTAATGGTTTCCATCTTCTTGGGATCTACTGCTATACCTTCCTCTGAAATGATGTGCTCCAAATAATGAATCTTTTCCTGGTAAAAGGAACACTTGCTTAAGGGGTGACAGGTGCGGGGGGAGTTACCTTCGACTCCGATGGAATTAAGGCTTTAGAATTCTCGTGGGGACTTGGACATACCTCCAATAATCATGTTGAGGCTCTCGCAGTTTATATGGGAATGCATCTACTGCCAACCGACACCTCGTCAAGACTAGTTGTAATTGGTGATTCAGGCCTGATTATAAAAAGCCTTCGTAGACTCATAAAAAATGCTCATCCCACTCTTGCAAGGATACTTCTCAGAATTAGAGATCTGGAGAAAAAATTCAAAGAAGTCAATTACTTTCATGTCTACCGATCACAAAACAACCTCGCTGATTCTCTAGCTAAAGAGGCCAAGCAATATGAGGAAAGAAGACTTAAACTCAATGATGAGTACACATATGAGCCTATTCCCCAAAACAAATATGAAAGTCCAAGCACAAAGCATTTTGTACAAAGAACCTCTCACCCCACAAGTAGTAGTAAAGGTTTTTAAAAAGATTGAAGAAAGAGAGGGGCCCTCTTCTTCCCGTAAGAGTTCCCTTCATGCCACGAATAGACCTTATGAGCCACATGTTGCGTAGAATCAACAAACATGAGGCAACCTCCATAGCTTGCGTTCCCTTTCTCATCAAACTATCGAAGCATTTAATCAGGGAATGTATTTGCCGTTGGTTTCGTGTGGGATCTGCTCATCACTCAGACTTGACGCTCTCTCCACAGGTGCAGTACAAGCTTGGATCTCCATGAGTAGTACGAGTTTCATGTCGTCCTCCATCATCTCTTCGGTAGGGACACAATCATTTCCCTTTATGGGGTCGTCTTTCATATCTAGGGACTTATTACTCGACTCTTTGTTCATGCTTCCACAAGACGGTGAGTTAAATTCATAGGATCCTATTCATTGCTTACGAGACGTTGACTGGAAGATCGAATTGATACGACAACTGGGTATTTGGGTGCTTTCATTTTGGGTGTTCGCTAGTACAATCATGTGGAGACAATCCAGAGAACCTTGCGATTGTCAGTAGTGTGTTTTGGGCAAAATGTAGGAACAATTGCAAGCCCAGACAGGTGAAATAGAGGAGCTTCACAATACATCTGCCAACTGACCCGTCAACTTCAGGAACAAGAGCTCAGTCACAATCAAGAATTGGTAGTAGTGTTGCGAGCTGTTAACAAAAACACTGGCCATATCAGGTCCATTCGTAGGCACCTAATGCATCCTCCTCAAGGCATCCCAGCTATGCCACAACCAACAGAATCGCGAGCATCCAATGCGGTGATCCAACCAATTCAACGCCAATATGTCCAAGCAGAGATGGGTGTAACGCAAGCAAAGGAGGTTGGTTCGAGAACGAGAGCTGGCAAATCCGAAGCAGGTGGACACGACCTTACATCTCCACTAGTCTAGATAATGCAGTCCAAAATTTTGTTTTTGCTTTTCACATATGTAGCCATTTATACTTGGCACTTTTGTATAAGCCCTCATTTGAATTCAGACAACTCTCAGATAGGTAGAAAGACAAGGGAGACAATAATCTGCTGTATAAGCCTTCCTCATTGGGCATCTTGTATTAATGGCTGGTTTGCTGATGCACAACCCCCTTTTTTTTAATATAATTATTAATCGTTCATGTTAAAAAAAATAGGAGCACTTGCTTAGCTTGGCATACAGTTAATGCTCTCTTAGTATTTGCAGTACCAATCTCAAATGATGCTCATGTTCTACCTCTGACTTGGAACAAATAAGTATGTTATCCAATAACACAATGACAAACTTATCCAGATAATTTTTGAATATGCCATTAATTAAGAACATAAATACAAGTGGTGCATTGGTCAGTCCAAATGGCACCACTACAAATTCATAATGCCTGTATCTGGTTCTAAAAATTGTCTTATTGATGTCTTCTTCCTTGATTCTCACTTGATGATATCCTTATCTCAAGTCTATCTTTGAATATATCTTTGCTCCTCTTAGTTGATCAAAGAGGTCATCAATTCGGGGTAGAGGGTATTTGTTTTTCACAATGGCTTTATTCAGCTGTCTAAAGTCAATACATAGCCTCAATGTTCCATCCTTCTTTTTCACAAAGAGTATTGGTGCTCTCCAAGGTGAACACTTGTGCGTATGTACCCTTTCTTCAACAATTCTTCTAGCTGCATTTGTTGTTCTTTTAATTATGATGTACTCATTTTGTAAGGAGTTTTGGAGATTGGGGTAGTTCCTGGTACTAAATTAATAGAGAAATCTATATCCCTCTTTAGTGGCAATCCTGGTAGTTCTTTGATTACATCCTCAAACTCTTGCAATACTGAAAAATCTTCAAGACTTGGCCCTTTGATCTGGTTTGGCTCTTCCACATGAGCTGCATACAATTGCCATCCTTTCTTGAAACATCTCTTTAACTGTAAGGCTGAAATCTCCCTTATAGAAATGGGTCTTGGAATTCCTTGCACAGTGCTTTGTTTTCCTTCTTCATCAAGACATGTAAATGTCTTATTATGGCAATCTAGAACAACATGATGCTTGTCCAACCAGTCCATTCCAATTAGGATATCATAAGATCCCAATGGTATGATACTCAAATAAACATTTGTATTCTCTCCATTTAGATTTACTGGACAACCTCTGATAGTCTCATTGATCCCCCCACATAGAAGCTTTTCCATGTAAATGATATGTGGCCTGTTGGCTTGTAGGTCAGATGAATAGTTGTGCAACTGGAAATATTTTCTGATTATAAGCAACCAAGTTTCAACATCATCTCCCTTTCTATTTTCACCATCAAAGGTTGGTAGCTTAAGCTTTCTAAGTTCTCCTTGCAAGTTGTCTGACTCATATTTTCTTCTTTGATGCCTAACATGAGACACTTATGGGTTGCTCCTTTGATTCTTCTGATGCATAAAACTTCCTGGTTGAATGAGTAGGTGAGTAATGATGTGCTTGAACTCTACTAACACTTCTTGAGCACCTAGATCCTCTGTAGTTATCCCTCCTTGCTGGGATGTGCTTTCTTCCTAGTGTCTTGGTCTTGATCTATTTTTCACTTGTCTCTGCAATTGATTTAGGCTTTGCATCGACTAAGATTTATTTGATTTAGTTCCTCCTGACCTCTCATTATCTTATCATTATTAGCTTTGTAACTCTTCACTTCCAGTCTCAAACTCCTCATAGTCTCTATCAATTCTATTGGCTCCACCCTGCTCCTACATCCATTAGATTTCGTCTCTTCATTATCAAAATTGATATTTTGGCCTATGGCTTCTCTCTCATGACTGTAGTCTTTTTGTGCATCTTCCATGTCTCTAATCTACAATCCTGAGCTTGAATTGATCTTCTTATACCCATAATTCTGCAAAATCCGTAAGCAACCATTTTTGTTAGAATTATGCATATTATAAAAAATTGTTAGTTAATGCTATGGGTCCTTCTCAGTTCATAAATAATCCTATCACACTTCTCCAAATTATAATCTTTCAATATTATTCTCCTCTAAATCAACTTTCCAATGACTATTCTTATGCCCCAATCCGATTTCTAAGCTAAAAGTTATGACTTCTTGAAAAAACCATTTTCACTCAATTTGTACATTTTCTTCATTGGGTATTTTCGTGTTTGCCTTTTGAAATCTCTAAAATTTTCATCCTAATTTGGAACTTGGTCATTAAACAAGTCCTAGATTTTTAAAAACCAACGTTTTTATTTAAGCAGAAATGGCTAGTGGCCCTCACTAACACTTTTGTAGATATCCTAACTGTGGACAAAACCATAAAATTTTATCTCAATCTCAGTTATAATGTTCCTGTTATGGCCAAAATATGATATTGGCTCCAAATTTAGTTTTTTTTTTGAAACACAGGTTACATTTGCCTATGTGGCAATCTACGAATGTGGTTATTGATGTGGCACCACAGGTGCACATGGCACCCTTAGGAAATGCCATGTCACCCCTCTAGCCATTGTGGTGAACCAAGCCAGTTCACTATGTAAATATCCAATATAAATAGGATGCTACGCAATAATCCATTAAGGATAGTAAATATATTAAATAATAATGTATATGAATATGAATAAGATGATTCCTACAAATGAGGAATGAGGGCTAGTATATATATCTCACACATGGGTGCTCTTTCATAAGAGACATGACCTTTCATTCTCTTCATAATTAATAATTACTTATTACTTATTTATATTTACATATTTATATATATTTATGTTTGTTACATTGCCTTCCCCTTAGAAATGCTTCGTTCTCAAAGCATGTTTATGGAGAGGTTTACTTCTTCGTTCTGGCTTGCAACGTCTTCGCATGACTCTCTATTTTTGGTGTTGTTAAGATTGATGATACCAAATGATATGAGTGACGAAGAGTTTAGCAGAATTGTCGAATTGTCAAAGGGTCAAACCATCCTAATTCAATCTTTTGCAGAATGTTGCACTTCCACGATGAATGATTGTCATGAGATTTACTTGGGCAGGTATCAACAGATCCAGGGAAATCTTTCCAACCCATTTCAGAGGAGCCTAGGGCGCTCAGTTTGAGACCCTTACAATGAGATTTTGTTGGTGGAATCTCTTGGGCACAGTTGGGGCGCAGTTCCCCAGGGGGATCCATCCAGGGTTTGTACAGATTTTTAGAGGGTCGATCTTCAGTTGTTCAACCATCGAGAGTGTGCATGAGGTCAGGGCGCACTGTTTGAGACAATTTCCAGGCAGATCCGAGGAGTTTAGCCACCAGGGCAAGCTTTCCAGTCTTGCAGCAGTTGTCGTAGCATGCAGTAGATCCTACAACTCATCTATTGATCCACCAACATTCTTCTATCATCGGGTATCATTGTTTTAGTTTTCTTATTGTATTCCGACTAAGATCCTTTTGTCTCTGATCTAGTCAAGAGATTTATTTTTCTTAGCCGCATGCGGTATTGTACCCCGTCCTTTTCATAATACATTGTTGCAGTTGTTCTGTGTCTTTATCTTTTGCATACTTGCTTATATATTGTTAGACAACTGTAATTGTATGCAAAATCACCACGCATGTTGAACCCAAGTTACTAAACGCATCCAAAAACCCAAAGTGTATCAATTTCGACAACCGATTCTAGATAGTGGAGTCACCTATTCTGATTTGCGGAATAAAGAAATGAACCCCTTTCTCTGCAGTGCAGTCCCTTAGGCTGTTCCACTTCTTTGCAGGGCTCCAATGCTATTGATCAAGAAATCTCAATATTGGAAACTCCAAGGATTCTCAGTTGTGGATAGTTCTTTCATAACTACCATCGTTCCCATGCACATAGGCATCAATTTCTTGTTGAAATAACCAATAATTAATTACAACCAATTAGCAGTGGCTCCCTACCTCCATCAATTTGTTTTCCATACCCAAACCAAGAACAATTGTGAGCAAGAAAGAATGGGAAATGAGTAACAATGATTGAGGAACAATCGCTGAACCGCCAAACAACCAAAAAATGGTTTATATAAATATATGCAATAATGCACCACACGACCTTCCCAAGAAGCTCACAAAACCACTTTTCCCAACTTATTCCAAGATGGGTGAATAACATATACTAAAATGGCTTAGCCCCTTTAGCCACCTCTCTCGTAGAATCATAGCCCCCTATAACTTTGTCCTTGTCCGTTTTACATCCAACGATGTATTTTATTTTTAATATTCAAGTATTACATTTCTAGGCTTTCCAACCTTTCAACTTTATAGGCACTCTAGCCTTTCATCAAATTTACAAAAATACATTATTAATCCGGGGACTCAAAATCACGGTATTACAATTTTAGTCATTATATTTGTGAGCAGAGTCGAGTTTTTAATACCAGCAGGTAATGCTTGTGCATATTTTAGATTTGTAGAAAGTGAAATACTTGTATGTGATACATCATTTAGGATATACTCCACTCAAAAAAACGAGAATGAAGGTTTACTTTATAATATCTTGCCTACTAGTTTGCAAATCTTTTCCTAAGAAATAACAGTTAGGGAACATACGTCTATTAAATTTCTACATGTTCTAGGTGTTAAGGTTTAAGCTATTATTAGGTTTCTTTTCAATTCACTAGATAACCATAGCATAGATAGGATCACTGAGAAATACACAATCACAAGAGACACATAATTTATCCTGGGAAACCCTCATGGGGGAGAAAACCGAGCAAAAACTTCCTTAATATAGATAGCCAATACAATGCCAAGAGAATGAACCGAACAATACAGAAAGTCCTCTCCCAAGTATGCGCCTCTCTCTCTCTTCCTTCTTCTCCAACTGCAGCTCCAAACTTGCGCTCTGATGAACAAGTGAGTGAGTGAACAAATGAGGCGCTAGCCTCTCTTATTTATACAATCTCGTAGGTGCTGAACTGACGTGTCTTTTCACTGGCAGGGCCAACTTCTTATTCTGGGTGGTTATAATCACTTTAATATATTTTGGGGGCCGACTTCTCATTTAGCATATTACAATTAGGGTTTGACCAATCCGCAAAAGGGGATTTGGTCATTTACAATGCTTGACATGATCAATCCACAAAAGGGGATTGATCTAATGAATAATACATCAATAATAAATAGAATACTCTTTGCAGTTACAATTTTTCAACACTAGGTACTTGTATTTGAATATTTTGTTTTCTTCATGCATTGCAATGGGGAGAACCTGTAAATATCATTCAAGCTCTCTTTGGAGTTGTTGTAAAGCATTTAGATAACTGCTCTTGTTTTGCTGGTAGATATTTTAAATAGAAAGCACAAATTGGATTTTGATTTTGAGTTGGCCAAGCTCATGGCTTAAATGTAACTCTCGAGTCTCTCTACCCTGAGGTTACGATAACCAACAAGCAAAATTGTGAAATGTGAATGTCCCCAAGTAACACAACTACCTAGATACAATGGTTCAAGTAATTACTATTGGGTGTGTGTTATGTTCTTTGCACAGTTAGCCCCACGTGCATTGTGTATGGGTTGGGTGCAGTAGGGGGTCAGAGCCTTGGAATTTTTTTTTTGGGGCATTTTTTGGTTCGTTTTGGACGGTTGTGGCACGATTTTCTAATTCTAGTTAAGGAATTAAGCTTGTAATCTATTCGAGATCAATGGATTAAGGTATTGGATGCTGTGGAATCATATATATTGTATTTGTAAATGGTGAAGTTAATAGAATGAGAGTTAGAGGTTTATCTCTAAACATTTACTGGTTTTCCTTGTTAAGGGTTTCCATGGTAAATATCTGAGTACTATGTGTGAATGCTGTTGTTTCTTTCTGTTTTATGAAGAATCTGTGTGTGCAATACTATATTGTAAAGGTTTAAAACCTACATTTGGTAACAGAGCCAAGTTATTGGCTTCAGGGGTATGTCTTTGTTGCTAAGGGTTCGGTTATCTTGGGTTTGTGATAAACTTGGTTTCAGTGGGAGCTTTGCAGTGGTGATTCTTGTCGTGAAAGAAAATGGTTAGTAGTTCTAAAATTGAGATCGAGAAATTTAATGGGCAAAGCTTTGAGCTTTGAAAGCTAAAAATGGATGATCTTCTGGTAGATAAAGAACAATGGATCGTTGTGGATCTTGGTATTGCACTTACGGGTATGTTGACGGAGGACTAGGCAAAGTTGGATAGGAAGGCAAAGAGCACAATCCGGTTGTGTCTTCCAGATTCAATGTTATTGAATGTCTCGTGAGAAGCTACAACCAAGGCATTATGGGATAAGTTAGGGGCTTTGTATCAGTCTAAGTCCTTGGTAAATAAACTTTTCCTTCGGAAGAAGCTATACCTCTTGAGGATGAATGATGGAGACTTGGTGACAGAGCATACAAATGCCTTTAGTACTGTGGTAAGTCAATTGTTGTCTGTCGACAATAAAATTTCCGATGAAGATAGGTGCATTGGTGACCCTAGGGGGAATGAGATGGAAAAAGATGAAGATGGAGATGAAGTCCATAGAGGTCAAATCTAAAAGGTATGAAAGTCTTGGAATGAAGTCTTGGGAAGGTACAAGGGTTGCCAAGCATGCCGAGTGACCTGGAAGTGGTGAAATACCTGCCTGAGACACAAGAAAAACAAGCATTTATTGTAGTATAATCAATTGGACAAGCAAGTTGAGCTTGCTGCCCTTAACAACAACTGTTACTAACAATTTATATCAGCAATAAAGTGGCAGCATAAGCTGCAAAATAAATGCTAGAAATCAAGTAGAAGATACACGAGAAAGGCTAGCTAAAGACTAGCAAAACTGAAGATGAAAATCCAAGATACTAGCATGAAAAGATAAGGCTGTTGTAAACTCTTTTCTGCAGCAAATTATATTAGCCTTATCGATGTAGCAATCAATGTGTTACAGCAAAAAAATCAGCCACTAAAACTCTAAACTTTGCCAAAAAGTGTGCTAGAGCAAGTAAGACAAGTGTGCAAAGTTTGGGCAATTTCCAATGGTTGATAAGGGAGTTATTCAAGCAATTGAGTTAGGGTTTGTGCAGCCCTAATGGCTGAAGATGCAAATTTGTAACAACAACAAGAACTATCCCTTTGATGGGGACGCCCTAGTGGTTGTGAGGTGCCAAGGCACAAGGAAGACAATCCAAGTTGCAAGAAGAAATCACGTTTTCTATTGCAATATTTTGTTTCTCCAATGCAATACTAGTGCCTTTAGTTATGGGTTAATGGGGTCAAGAAGAAAGAGCTAGGATTACTAAATCCTTGGGGGTGTAAATCCTCTTACTTCCCAAGGCAAGTGTAGCGAAAATTTTAGACCAAGTTCTTTTCAAAAGAGGGAGAGTTATAATAAAATGAGATCTTATGATCTCTTATTTATACAAAATGTCACTAAGATAGTTTGTCCACATAATTAAGGGTAAACCTCAAGATTAGCGGTCAACAACCCTAATCTTGCCCCTTTTACAAAGTAATATTAAACAATTCATTCTAATTTCACTTTTGCACAAAGAAAAATCCCTAGTGATATGGACGTCACCCCTTTACAAGATGTTTTGGCACTAGGAGGTCGTTGGTGATGTATGAGTGTAGAAAGGATTCCCAAAGCCACATGTCAAGCATGCCAACAACTTCCTGCATGATCAAGGCTCAAGCCCCTCAATACATCCTTGTGCCAATGCATGTCAACTCACCACCAAACCCTAACCCCCTAGGTGACGTCAAGCCTCTAAAGGTGACGTTTTGCCTCTCCTAGGATAAATGATTGGCATGTGGGGGCTAGGTTATGTTGTCCAAGTCATCTTCTAGGCCTTCAAAGTTTGATCTCTCTCATTTGGCATGCGGGCCCTTGTCGTCCACCTGTGGGATTCAAGCCCCATTGAAGCCCAAGCTAGGCTTGTTCTTCCAAAATTGTCCACCAACTAGGTCCTGCAAAGACAAATAAGCACGCCCTCCAAGGATCTCAAGTCATAACATCATGATAAGTGATTCCAATCAATAAATGAGCCACCTAAGTATGTGCATCAAAGATCACTATGTCAAACAATTAAGTGCTCAAAGACATTATGCGACTTGCCACGCTTGAATATGGGAGGGTTGAAGAGGTGTCCTATTGGGTAGATCTTGCCCTAGGTGAAGTAGAGTTTCCAAGAGATCCCTCTCTAAGCCATGTAAAGTGGGTGAAGTGGTTAGGGTCAAGATTCAATGGGCATAGGGCTCATGACATACAAGAGGTCGTAGTTTCTCATTCATGGGTTCCTTTGTAGAGGTGTGTGGTACCTTCGTTCGCAATGCACTTTTTCCAAGCCCATTATTTTGCCATTCTTTCATTCTTTCATAAATTTTAGGAAAGGTTGAAGGCCACTGCCCTGGTGTGGTGTCCAGGTAATGGCAATGTCACCCACAAACACCTAATGGAAATGAGAAGGTTGGCTCGTGATGAGACCGCCTTTCTCTTAGCCATGCAACTGAGAGCCATTACCCTGGCTTGGTGATAGGCCGACTCGTGATGAGACCTTCTATCCTCCAACTAACCTTTTAAACATTCTTAATCATATTCTTTTGTGGGTCCCTCTTTTCTCAAAGATAAGTGTTTCATTGCTTTTTTGGCTGATCCCTGGGCGAATCATCTAGAAGGTTCATACATAGGCTTTTATCTTTTACCCAACATCAATCCCTCTGGGCTTTCAACCCCTTCTTCCCATAGAATGGGGGACAACCCCTTCTTGGGTCAATACACCATAAAATCCCAAGGGATAAGGAAATGGGGGGAAATAGTGATGGAAAGTGCTAACTATGGTCGAGAACGGTACAATGGCTCTTCTAGGGAGTTCCTAGTAGCAAACCCATCCCCAAGGAAGACCACTTACTAGGGCACAATGTCAACCACCAAGGTGAAGTAGGGAAAAAGGAAAACTGTCGAAGCATTCATCATGAACTCTAGAGTAATATAAGATACAACATACTTAAATGCCTTAAATATTGAAATGATGGTCACCATAATACTGACTTGTACCTCATGGAGCAAGGTCCACTGCCTTCCAGAAGCCAACTGATGTGGTGGATGCCATCTGAAAAATTGCGACCTTTATGGTGGTGAGAAGGGTCTCCAAATGTGGAAAAGGATACTGCTGGTCATTCAGTCTCTCGACACTCCATATTTGCAACACGAGGGCCTCGAGACATAATCTCCTTAGTTATCTGCAAAATGGGATAACATGTGGCTCCTGCTTGGGAACATGTACTCGCTGTAGAGTGCATGAGAACCGCAACATCTCTTGGTAGACCTGTGCTTGCCAAAAACTCAGACAAATGGATCAGAGCATCTAGGGTGGTGCTATCCAGTGTTGCCAGAAGCGGGAGCGTTGGAAGCGTCATTTTCCAAAAATCCTCGGAAGCGAAGCGTACGGGAAACACCTGTTATATATATATATATATATATATATATATATATATAATTTTTTATATATATTGCATTTATATTCAAAAAAATATGTAGAAAGACAAATTAGCTGCAAAATATATGAAAACATGCATATTTGTACATCAATATAGATAGAAATGGCATCCATACTACATAGTTCAT
>ML778685.1:97807-116059 GCA_009831015.1 Picea engelmannii
CCTCATAAGAGAATGAGCAAGTGAGTTGTGTGTTAGAAGTGAGGCGCTAGCCTCTTATTTATACAAGACTGGCACGTGTGAGAGGGTTTTACTGGCAGGGCCGACCTCTCACTCTGGGTGGGTAAACCCACCTTTAATTAATTTTGGGTCTTCAATAATAATTGCTTGGGCCGACTTCTTATTCTGCCCTTTATAATTGTCCGATGACCAATCCGCAAAAGGGGATTTGGTCCTTATACAATAACAATAATAATAAGAATGCTCTTCGCAGTTACATTATTTCAACATCCCCTATCTTTCTTCTCTTCTTCTGGCTTCATTGATCTGCTCTTGGGTAACTTGTTCCTCTCGGAAAACACAAATCATATCAATTAAGTTCATATCGTTAGGAGGATCTTCGTCTTGTCGGGGGCATTCATCTTCTCTTTGGGGTTCTTGGCACGGGAGGCACCAAGCTTCGATATCAACTGTCCCAACTGGTTTCAAAGTATCTGGGGACTTTGCCTCTTGTTGAGGCCTTAGTTTCCAACTTGTGGCATTTCTCTGCTGTTTGGCAAACCAAGGTTTGGGAGCAGATTGATTTCTTTCCACTATAGTCAAACGATCCATATTATGATTCTGCACCTGGATAAACTGGGTATTCATCTGGTCTATCTTTTGAGTTAAGAGGGTAATCGGCTCAGGAACGCTATTGTTGGAAAGTCTAGTCTTTGCTTCTGCTTTGACAGGAGGGTAGTGAAAAGGTTCTACCCTTGAATCAAGGAGATTTTCTTCAATATCGACACTGTACTCCTTGCCTTGTGCCAATGATGTGGGCTTTTTGTCTTTAAGAATGAATCGAAACTGCCCTTCAAAAACATTCATGTAAAGGAGACGAACCGACTATGTTGTAGCATGTAAATCTGTTGGAATTTGATTGTACAACCTGCCAAATCTGGTATTGAATTCCTTTACTGTCTCATTCTCCTTTTTCTTTATTTGATTAAACTGAGCCCCAAGTGTCCCATTGTCTGCCTTTGTTGACCATCTGTTTTTGAATAAGTTGGCAAAAGCTTTGTAGGACGTGAGATGATTGTCAGGGAGTCCTCCGAACCAGTCAAGGGCTTCTTCAGTCAATGATGAGGCAAATAACCTCATGGCCACATCTTCATGCTCAATACGTGCATTGTCCATGCTCCGGTCCATGACATAAATATGGTCTTCAACAGTTATAACATTGTTTCCTGGGAACTTTGGCAACCACTTGCTGACTTCTTTTGGCATTTTATTAGGGTATCCTTGGATGTTGGACATGTTGAGAGGTTTGTAGAGGTCCTTTGCCCAAGGGTGAGCCATTGGAGCAAGAGGAAGGGTACTATGGAAGAGGGTTTTAACAACGGGAGATTTGAGAGGAGGCCTTCTTTGGTAAACCTTAGAAGGCTTGAACCTCCAAGGGAGAAAAGGTTTGGGGAAGGAAGGGTTCTGGGAAGGTGGACTCGCCAGATGAGCTTCGAGATGAGTTCATCAAGAAAGGTGGAAAGGGAACGTCCCTTGGGTGAGTCGTTAGGCAAGCTAAGAGAAAAGGCTTTTGGATAGCTTGCCAAAGTGTCGTTAGGGTTCTGAAGAGGATTCAAAATCCTCTTAGGCAACGACGCCAAAATGTTATCACACAAGTTGTAGGTTGGGCAAAGCCCGACCCAACCATTAAATGGAGACAACTAAGAGGTCACCTACCCACTGTCACCTTAGGCAGGTGTCCCCGTCACTTTAAAGGGGAGGTAGTCACGTCAAGGGGGGAATCCTGGTGACCCTAGGGGGAATGAGATGGAAAAAGATAAAGATGGAGATGAAGTCCCTAGAGGTCAAATCTAAAAGGTATGGAAGTCTTGGGAAGGTCCAAGGGTTTCCAAGTATGTTGAGTGACTTGCAAGTGGTGAAATACCTACCCAAGACACAAGAAAGACAAACATATATTGCAATATAATGAATTGGACAAGCAAGTTAAGCTTGCTGTCCCTAATAGCAGCTGTTAGTAACAATGTATGTCAGCAATAAAGTAGCGCCATAAGCTGCAAAATAAATGCTAGAAATCAAGTAGAAGATACACGAGAAAGACTAGCTAAAGACTAGCAAAACTCAAGATGAAATTCCAAGATACTAGCATGAAAAGATTAGGCTGTTGTAAACAGTTTTATGCAGCAAATTATATCAGCCTTATGGCTGTAGCAATCAATGTGTTACAGCAAGAAAATCAGCCACCAAAAATCCTCCAAACTTTACTAAAAAGTGCACTAGAGCAAGTAAAACAAGTGTGCAAAGTTTGGGCAATTTCCAATGGTTGATAAGAGAGTTATTCAAGCAATTGAGTTCGGGTTTCTGCAACCCTAATGGCTGAAGATGCAAATTTGTAATAGAAACAAGAACTATCCCTTTGATGGGGACGCCCTAGTAGCTGTGAGGTGCCCAAGGCACAAGGAAGACAATCTAAGTTGCAAGAAGAAATCATGTTTCCCAATGCAATATTTTGTTTCTCCAATGCAAGACTAGTGCCTTTAGTTATGGGTTAATGGGGTCAAAAAGAAAGAGCTAGGATTACTAAATCCTTGAGGGTGTAAAATCTCTTACTTCCCAAGGCAAGTAACCTAGCTAGGGTTTGAAGATGAGGGGTGTAAATCCTCTTACTTCCTCAACAAAACCCTTGCAAAAAAGCTTGATAAAATGGTGGAAACTAGGATAGGGGTGTATATCCTTATACTCCCTATCTAGCCTTGGCCAAAACAACCTCAACTTGAATTACAAATGATAATAACAAGGTAAAGAAACAATACCATTCAAGAAAAAGCTCTTAACATGCCAAAGTAAACCTCCACAACATAAAAAATTGTCCTCCAAGAGATAGTGCACCATCATCATCATTCAACCATAACCAAAAAACATTATTCCATGGCATCAAAGGCAAAATACTCCAAGTGTAGCAAAAATTTCAGACCAAGTACTTCTCACAAGAGGGAGAGTTATGATAAAATGAGATCTTATGATCTCTTATTTATACAAAATCTCACTAAGATAGTTTGTTCACATAATTAAGGGTAAACCACATGACTAGGGGTCAACAACCCTAATCTTGCCCCTTTTACAAAGTAAAATTAAACAATTCATTCTAATTTCACTTTTGCACAAAGAAAAAGCCCTAGTCATATGGACGTCACCCCTTTTGGGGATGTTATGGGACTAGGAGAAGGTTGTTGGTGATGTAGGAGTGTAGAAAGGCTTCCCAAAGCTTCATGTCAAGCATGCCAACAACTTCCTTCATGATCAAGGCTCAAGCCCCTCAAAACATCCTTGTGCCAATGCATGTCAACTCACCACCAAACCCTAACTCCCCTAGGTGACGTCATGCCTGTAAAGGTGATGATTTTCCTTTCCTAGGTAAAACCTTTGGCATGTGGGGGCTAGGTTATGTTGTCCAAGTCATCTTCTAGGCCTTCAAAGTTTGATCTCTCTCATCTGGCATGCGGGCCCTTGGCATCCACATGTGGGCTTCAAACCCCATGGAAGCCCAAGCTAGGCTTGTTCTTAAAAAACTATCTACCAACCAGGTCTTGCAAAGACAAATAAGCATGCCCTCCAAGGATCTCAAGTCATAACATTATGATAAGTGAATCCAATCAATAAATGAGCCACCTAAGCATGTGCATCAAAGATCACTATGTCAAACAATTAAGTGCTCAAAGACAAGATGCAACTTGTCAAGCTTGAATATGGGAGGGTTGACGAGGTGTCCGATTGGGTAGATCTTGCCCTAGGTGAAGTTGAGTTTCCAAGAGATCCCTCTCTAAGCCATGTAAAGTAGGCAAAGTGGTTAGGGTCAAGATTCAATGGGCATAGGGCTCATGACATACAAGAGGTCGTAGTGTCTCATTCATGGGTGCCTTTGTAGACGGTGTGTGGTACCTTCGTCAGCAATGCAATTTTTCCAAGCCCATTATTTTGCCATTCTTTCATAAATTTAAGGAAAGGTTGAAGGCCACTGCCCTGGCATGGTGTCTAGATAATGGCAATGTCACCCACAAACACCTAATGGAAATGAGAAGGCTGGCTTGCGATGAGACCCCCTTTCTCTCAGCCATGCAATTGAGATCCATTACCCTGGCTTGGTGACCAGAAGATGGTAATGTCATACCACTAGATAATCATGGACATGATAGGCCGGCTCATGATGAGACCTCCTATCCTCCAACTAACCTTTTAAGCATTCTTAATCATATTCTTTTGTGGGTCCTCCTTTTCTCAAAGATAAGCGTTTCATTGCTTTCTTGGGTGATCCCTGGGAGAAGCATCTAGAAGGTTCATACATAGGCTTTTATCTTTTACCCAACATCAATCCCTCTGTTCCTTCAACCCCTTCTTCCCATAGAATGAGGGACAACCCCTTCTTGGGTCAATACACCCTAAAATCCCAAGAGATAATGAAATGGGGGGAAATAGTGATGGAAAGTGGTAAGTATGGTGGGGAACGATACGTTGGCTCTTCAAGGGAGTTCCTCGTAGCAAACTCATCCCCAAGGAAGACCACTTACGAGGGCACAATGTTAACCACCAAGGTGAAGTAGGGAAAAAAGGCATAATGTCCAAGCATATATCGTGAAATCTAGAGCAATCTAAGATAGAACATACTTAAATGCCTTAAATTTTGAAATGATGCTCACCATAATACTGACTTGTACCTCATGGAGCAAGGCCCACTGCCTTTCGGAAGCCAGCTGATGTGGTGGCTGCCATCTGAAAATCTGCGGCCTTTGTGGTGGTGAGAAGGGTCTTCAAATGTGCAAAAGGATATGGTTGGTCATGTAGTCTCTCGACACTCCATATCTGCAACTTGAGGGCCTCGAGACATAATTTCCTTAGTTATCCACATAATGGGGATAACATCTGGCTCCTACTTGGGGACATGTGCTCGCCGTAGAGTGCATGAGAATTGCAACATCTCTTGGTAGACCCGTGCCTCCCAAAAATTCAGACAAAGGGATCAGAGCATCTAGGGTGGTGCTATCACCCTTCATCCATATATATATATATATATAGAAATCCAAAATGAAATCTAATCTAGAAAAGAAAAATTTTGACATTTTGTTTTTAAATTTCTAAGATAAGCATGAAATCAATATGCAAGTAGAGAAAAATGAAAATCCATCCACTGGTAATGGCATCTTCCTCTCGTCTAATGTTGTCAGATAGTACTTTTCTTTATCAAACTTCTTGATGATGTAAGGGCCAAGCCATGAGTTGTTATGTCTCTGGTCATATCTGGGCTTTCCCTTTCTTTTGTCCCACATGAGCGCAAGACTTCCTTCTTTAAAATTGATGCAAGGTGTATTCTCAACGTACAGAGGCTCTGTGCGGACTGTCTCTGTGATGATTTCTTCAAGTTTCTTATCTTCTTTCTTCAAAATCTGGATAGACCTTGGCTCCTTCCCATGGCATTTTGCAAGTTTCTCTTTGTATTGATCTGTCCATGGAAAAAGTGTGTCTATGGAGTCCTCCTGCATAAAGGGTAGCTTAGATGGATCATACTCAATGGTCTGTGGAGGCACATCATAATCGCATTCACTAACATAATCAGGACCATCATGATTCATCACATGTCTATCAACTTTCTCTCGATTGTATAATATCTGGAAGGTGCCATCTCCCATGGGAATGTGTGCATGGGTGAGATCCATGCTCAGGAAACCCCCAAGAGCAGTAGACCAACTCCTAGATAAGAGCATCCCCCAAGCATTTGGAATTTCGATTACCACTATGTCCATGAGGATGCTGATTTGTGGAAAATCAATCAGGAAAACCTCAATGTACTCACATACCCCGAGAACCTTGACCTTTTTGGAATTAATACCACATACGTTGCCAGAAGGTCGGGTTGTTTTCAAACCAAGTTGTTTCATCACCCTCAATGATATGACATTTGTTGAGGCCCCATAGTCAAGCATGTAGTTGTTCAAGCGGAGGCCATTCATGCCTAATGAAAGATAGAAAGGAGGATTCTTGTCCCTTGGCCGATCGAGATACATAGTGTTCATGATGATGGGAGGATCTTCCTTCTCGGTTGGCACCTGTAAGACTTTCAAAACTTCCCTATTTACAAAAGGGATCTTACACATCTTTGTCACTGGGATCGTCATATTCAGTTATCCAAAGATACTTGCAACATCTATATTTAAGTGAATATCATTTGTAGGAGTTGGCTTAGGAAACACCTCACGTACCAGAGGTGGAGGTGGTGGGGTCACCTTCTTTGCTAATGGAAGAGGAGTATCAGGTTGTGATGGAGGGGTTGAAACTTTATTTCTTCTAGTGTAGGTTAGATATTCCCTCCTCCTTAATTCCTTCTTCTTATCATTTGTCAACTGATTCAAGGCTCAGAGTCTCCCCTCTCTTTCTCCTCTTCTTCTGGCTTCATTGATCTACTCTTGGGTAACTTGTTACTCTTGGAAACCACAAATCATATCAATTAAGTTCATATCGTCAGGAGAATCTTCGTCTTGTCGGGGGCATTCTTATCCTCTGTGGCGTTCTTGGCACGGGAGGGACCAAGCTTCTATATCAACTGTCCCAACTGGTTTCAAAGTATCCGGGACCTTTGCCTGTCCCAACTGGTTTCAAAGCATCCGGGACCTTTGTCTCTTGTTGAGTCCTTGGTTTTCAACTCGTGGCATCTCTCTGCTGTTTGGCAAACTGAGGTCTGGGAGCAGATTGATTTCTTTCCACAGTAGTCAAACGACCCATACTATGATTCTGCACTTGGATAAACTGAGTATTCATCTGATCTATCTTCTGAGTTAAGAGGGAAATCAGATCAGGAACGTTACTGTTGGTGTTGTTCCTGAGATTAAACTTAAGGCTCAAAGAGTAATGTCAGGCATCAGGAAAATTTAAAGAGACTGTTTTTTTAAAAGAGTGCTTTTTCTACCTTTAGTTATATAAGAAAAGATCCTTAAATGAAATTAATAATAGGACAGTATAGAGGCCGTATTTCGTCGTCTGAGTCACAATTATAATATCAAATGGTGTGGGAGAAACTTACAAAACCGTTAAACAAAGCTAGGCATCAATGGCAGATGAGTCTCACCTTGTTTGCGGAAGAAGAAAGTAAAGAGTGCACCCTTGAACATGATATGAGATGTAGTAATTCAAATAGCTTGCATGTCTTGTATTACTTACAGTAAATACAGAGGAAAAACTACTTACTTAACGAATTGCCTATATAATGTGATTAGAGTAGCTGTGATACTAAATTGCAATCAATCGCTTATCAAGGAATTACATAAGAAAATTTGGAGATATGGAAATACAGAAGAAGCACATAACTCAAACTGAATAGAATTTGAAATCTCTGTCTGCACTTGTATTAATACTCAAAAAATGAGAGTTTTCTCTATTACATCCGGTAAGAAGCAACCTTGAATATATCTTGAATCTATGTACTTATACAAAATCTGTCACAACTCAAAATGGTTGGACTTCTTACAATATTTAATTAAAATAGTATATATCTGAAATAAGACAACATTGTGTGAAATTTGATAAGCTCCGTTGGTATTCCCCTCTTTCTCTTCGTCTGCTGGCAGAAACGCTTCTTTTCCTTATTCCTGTAGGCTGAATATAGATGTCATATAGGCGACCTTAAGAATTCAACGTACTGTCTTGACCGTTTTAGTTTTGTTGCCATCTGTCCCTCCAACTATGTTCAACAATGCAATGACATTTTCTTACATGTTCCCAACCGTGCTTGCTTTTCCATGTTCAATGCATTGGTTGCATCTATTCAACAATTTCACTACAAGCCTTGAAAGCTCAATTGTTTCATTTGCCTCGAAAGTGAATAATTTCCTTTCTACTTGAGGTAGCCTTTCTTGGATTCTTTTCACTTCTTGAGCCGTGGCTTGTAATTGTAAGCTTGGATTCACTAACCACTTATCGATTTTAAGAAGATCAATATGGCTCATTTTTTGAATAATTGCCAGAGTTTCCTCTTTGCTCTTTATGGAGTTTTGTTGGTTCATTTCTATATCAATTTGCCCCAGGGCTTCCGCAATATCACTTCCCTTAAGATAAATTAGTCCTTTGTCTAATGACGACAACGCTTCCAGGCAAGCCGCTTTTACTTCTCTGGCAAATCTTTTGCTTTCTGCCAGATTTGTCTCCCAGACCTTTAGAGCCATATCACCTCTTAATTGTTGAGACGGGGAGAGTAAAGGAAAATCATGGACATTATCTTTCTGTACCAATATGATGGCTTCCTGAAACTTAACTCGGGCTGAGCGGGCCTCTCTTTCTTTGATGTAGATGTCCTTCAGAGAAATATCTATTGCCTGGTAACACTTTTGAATAACATCTATCTTCAGAAAGAGGTCTTGCTGGACAACTTCCAATTTCTCATTTACTTCCAACGCTTGAATTTGGAAGACCGAAATGTCTATCGAGGTACCTTCGGTCAGCTTCATTATAGCTTGCAATTGTCCTATCAATTCATCACGTTGAGTGATCAATCCTTGGTTGACCTGTGAATTTCGATGGAGCTCCTCGAGGTTAGCCTGCAACTGTCGGATTTGCTGTTGGTCATGAGCTCTGATTTGCTGAAAATCTTGGCTCATCTTGTTCCTTACATTTTGTTCCATGGCCTGTATTTGATCTTCCAATTGCCCCATCAATAAGCTCTTATGTCGTAGTTGGTCGGCCAGATTCTCCACAGACCATTGATTTGCAGTGGCAAAAGCACCCAGTGAACCTGCAACTTCTCTCGTGAATTCTGGATCATCGCGATCATTCCTGTCATACAACATCCTCTGCCTTTTAGTTATCACTCCATCTTTCTAGTGTGATTCTCTTTTGACGATGGCCTTCCGTTTTCTGCTAAAAAAGAAATCCTAAGGAGGTATTTCTTCGGGCGAGATGGGGGTAAGATCACTTACAAAAATAATTTCGGAACTAGGGTTTCCGAAGCTGGATTGCAGAGGAGTAAGTGATGTAATGGGAGTAGCAATCTCTGTGGACTGTTGCTGCTCTGTGGTATTTGAGATGCTAGCAGGGGTAGTTGGTGACAAGGGATGTGCAATTTGTCCTTGCTTTAGGTAGGCTTTGAGTTGAGCTAGTGCCTGGTGGCTTAGCTGTCCTAATAATGAGGCTTCTAATTCTTGTGTCAAAACCTCAGAGCTCTTAGGGGTTTCCTCAACCTTGTGTTTACCAGAGTGCTTTGGTTCAGAACCCGTAGGCATAGATTCCTGTGCAGGAGGAGCGACTATTGACTCTCCTTGTAGTACCTTTGGCAGACTGTTTTGCATGTGCCTTTGGAAACTTTGGAAACTAGCTTGTTGATCCGGGGTTAGGGTTTGGAGTCTGTCATGTACCTCTTCATAAGACCTAACTCCCCTGAATATTTCGTCATTCGGGAAATTTTCGTGCACATATCTTTTCATGTTAAATTGGGCCAGGTGGTTTTCCACAATCTTGTGTGGGTCGTACCTTTTGAATTCGATGTCAACCAATTTGACACCTTCCATAGCCGTAGCCTCCACTTTTGAGTGACCGAAATCCAGTAATGAAAACATGCCAACCTGAATAGGGAAGGTTGGCCATACCTTTTTCTGCGCTGCCTTCAGCTCTTTACTAATGCCTCCTGTTACCGTCTGGTAGGCCACTTCTCTGGATACCAGCCGGTCCGGTAAAAATTGTGGGAGAGCATGGGGAGGGACCGAGCATCCAAAAACTCTGATATAGGAGAAATTCTCCTCAATAAACCAATTTGCTAGCTTACCCAGATTTGCCATAATCCTATCTGAAATTCGAGGAGGTGGGTGGCCATACATGGCTATATGAATTGGAACCGCCACATGGTGAGAGATTTCATAAAAGAAATCTTTGGCGTTTTCCTCCCATATTTTGGAATGATAGAAATGAATGGGCTCGGCACTGGCGGGGGTCCAGTTCCAATTCATTAGTGGGAAAGGCGTCGTGAAATAGATGGCGTCCATGATATATGCCGACATGTAGAAGGGGGCGGGCTGTCATTTTGACTTTGCTGTTTTATAATTTGCAATCTCTTTGGCCAAGTTATCGGACAACATTTTTGCCCAATTGAAGGTAAAACCCTCTGCTACCTCGTGCATGATGGATACCCATTCCACCGAGAAATGCGTGGGACTCTTCTTTCCGAACAAGCGACATAGCATCAGGGCTACATACACCATGGGAACGTCCAGAGACGTTGTGGCATATATACCATGAGCATCAGTTCTGAATTTCTCTGGGTTCCTCCACCGGGACTTGATTATCTCAGGACAATTCCTGGCGTACTGGACGCATTCCTTTTGCTCAAACTCCAGAATGAATGCAACATTGAATGTATATTTAGGATTAGGAGATAGTTTGTACATTACTTGCATATGTTCTGGTCGGAAAGAGCCGACAACGACCTTCTGGTGGTTGACAATGCTCCTGGTTTGGATGTCAATGTGCTCTAAGGCCTAGCTTATCATGTCGTTATAAGGCATGAGTCTCGGCTGTGCTGCTATTTTGTGCAGTTCCGCATAAGTATCGTCTTCTTCTTCAGCAGAGTCCTCTGGACAATTGATGATTTCCCGTTCTATAACCTCGAACCTTGAACACCTGCGTCCAAGATTTAACAGTGTCCATGGCTCGCGGCTTGGTGTCCGACAGAACGTCCGCATTTGGGGTTGAATCTTCGCCAACCGCATCAGGATTTTTCATCATTTTCCATGGTGCCATAATCTCTAAGAAATCGAGTGAGGTTACTTGTTGCAGAGAAAATCCGTGAGCTTTTTAAACTGATAAAAGCTTGCTAATTGCGGAAAGTGCAAATGAATTTGAAATCCAAGTGTTTATATTCAAATCAGATACATTAATTTTCGTATAGCTTCACTGACGAAAAATTTATTAGCTTTAATAGGAATGTCTACCTGGAGATCCGCAATCTGCGTTTTGAATCATTACCCTAAATTAGTTATAAATGCCATCAGTATTCGACGGTTCATGTTCGAGAGTTTTAGATGAGACAGAGTGAGAATTTCCCGAATCCCGAATCTGCGAAGGTTAATCCCTAGATAATCGCTTTTAAACTCTTAATTAATCATGTGTTAAAAAAAAGGTGTGTCAATTCTGAGTGTTTTGGGAGTTAGGACTTCGGGAACTTTAAATATAGCTCGAGAGGAAATTCCTGAAACCCGAAACTGCGAAGTGATTAATTATCTAGTAAAAGTCTTAATTAATCATATTTAATTTTAAACATTTCGGGAATTCAGACTTCGGAGATTTTAGAATATGATAAAGTGTAAGCGTTCGAACTTCGAAGTGCGAAGTCATTAATTATCTCTTGATCATGCTTAACTTGATTAATTAACATTTAATTCTTCGACATTTTGATATTTCGGTGATTCGTGCCTTCATTCTTTGTTAAACTCTTGAAGGATCATCTCCCATAGTGACGTGTTATGGATGACGTGTCTAGGAAGGGAGGTGCCATTGTTAACTTAGGGAAGACTCAAAGGTACACGTGTATTACAACTTGTGTCTTTAAAACGGTTTAGGAAAAGTAGAGAATAGATACTTTCGGGTTTCAGAGTTTTTTATCTTTAAGACTTATCGAAACGCCCAAAGCACGAAGCTCCGAAGCGACCTTTAGTGATTTGCCTCTTTAAAATACAGGCGGCTCCAGAACTCCGAAGGTATTAGGGTCGTTCGATCAAAAAGGGAAAACTCATCAACGACGGATATCATGCACGCCTTATTACTAATTAACCATAAATGAATTTGATTTAAAATTCGAAAGTTATTTTTTAAGTTACCGCTTTCTTTGGGAAAGATTATATTTTCATGAGGTGAAGAGTATAAGGCTCAGAAGTTTAGAATTGTATGTGTTCCAACAGTTGGAAACTTTATCTTTGCTTCTGCTTTGACACAAGGGTAGTGAGAAGGTTCTACCCTTGAATCAAGGAGATTTTCTTCAATATTGACATTGTACTCCTTGGCTTGTGCCAATGATGTGGGATTTGTGTCTTTAAGAATGAATCGAAACTGCCCTTCAAAAGCATTCATGTAAAGGAGACGAATCGACGATGTTGTAGGACAAAAATCTCTTGGAATTTGATTGTACAACCTGTCAAATCTGGTATTGAATTCCTTTACTGTCTCATTCTCCTTTTTCTTTATTTGATTAAACGGAGTCCCAAGCGTCCCACTGTCTGCCTTTGCTAACCCTCTGTTTTTGAATAAGTTGGCAAAAGCTTCGTAGGACGTGAGATAATTGTCAGGGAGTCCTTTGAACCAATCATGGTCTTCTTCAATCAATGCTGAGGCAAATAACTTCATGGCCACATCTTCACGCTGAATACCTGCATTGTCCATGTCTCGGCCCATGACATAAATATGGTCCTCAACAGTTATCACATTGTTTTCTAGAAACTTTGGGAACCACTTGTTTTCTTCTTTTGGCATTGTATTAGGGTATCCTTGGATGTTGGACATGTTGAGAGGTTTGTATAGGTCCTTTGCCCAAGGGTGAGCCATTGGAGCAAGAGGAAGGGTACTATGGAAGAGGGTTTTAACAATGGGAGATTTGAGAGTAGGCCTTCTTTGGTAAACCTTAGAAGGCTTGAATCTCCGAAGGGGAAAAGGTTTTGGAAAGGAAGGGTTCTGGGAAGGTGGAGTCACCAAATGAGCTTCAGGATGAGTTCATCAAGAAAGGTGGAAAGGGAACGTCCCTTGGGTGAAGTCCCTAGGCAAGCTAAGGGAAAAGACTTTATGATAGCTTGCCAAAGTGTCGTCAATGTTCCGAAGAGGATTCAAAATCCTCCTTGACAACGACGCCAAAATGTTATCGCACAAGTTGTAGGTTCGACAAAGCTCGACCCAACCACTAAATGACGACAACTAAGAGGTCACCTTAGGCAGGTGTCCCCGTCACTTTAGAGGTGTGGTAGTCACCTCAAGGGGGGAATCCTGGTGACCTTAGGGGCAATGGGATGGAAAAAGATGAAGATGGAGATTAAGTCCCTAGAGGTCAAATCTAAAAGGTATGGAAGTCTTGGAATGAAGTCTTGGGAAGGTCCAAGGGTTGCCAAGTATGTTGAGTGACCTGCAAGTGGTGAAATACCTGCCTGAGACACAAGAAAAATAAGCATATATTGGAGTATAATCAATTGGAGAAGCAAGTTAATCTTGCTGTCCGTAATAGCATCTGTTAGTAACAATGTATATCAGCAATAAAGTGGCAGCATAAGCTGCAAAATAAATGCTAGAAATCAAGTAAAAGATACATGAGAAAGACTACCTAAAGACTAACAAAACTAAAGATGAAAATCCAAGATACTAGCATGAAAAGATAAGGCTGTTGTAAACACTTTTCTGCAGCAAATTATATCAGCCTTATGGCTGTAGCAATCAATGTGTTACAACAAAAAAATCAGCCACTAAAACTCCTCCAAACTTTGCCAAAAAGTGCGCTAGAGCAAGTAAGACAAGTGTGCAAAGTTTGGGCAATTTCCAATGGTTGATAAGAGAGTTATTCAAGCAATTGAGTGAGGGTTTCTGCAGCCCTAATGGTTGAAGATGCAAATTTGTAACAATAGCAAGAACTATCCCTTTGATGGGGACGCTCTAGAGGCTGTGAATTGCCCAAGGCACAAGGAAGACAATCCAAGTTGCAAGAAGAAATCACGTTTCCTATTGCAATATTTTGTTTCTCCAATGCAAGACTAGTGCCTTTAGTTATGGGTTAATGGGGTCAAGAATAAAGAGCTAGGATTACTAAGTCGTTGGAGTTGTAAATTGTCTTACTTCCCAAGGCAAGTAACCTAGCTAGGGTTTGAAGATGAGGTGTGTAAATCCTCTTACTTCCTCAACAAAACCCTTGTAAAAAAGCTTGATAAAATGGTGGAAACTATAAAATTGCAAACCCCACCTAGTTTCAAGTCTCGCTGATTTTTCAGCCAATGTTTAATGCCCAAACCCAGTTTTATGACAGCCAATTAAACTCAGCATAAAATAAATTTTCAGAACTGAAACATGAGGATTCTGAACTTCATTTTAACGCAAAAATAAAATATATTAGCAGCACATATAACTCAGAAAAATAACACAGTGATTTTTGGTCTAACAACGACCCTGGAAAAACCCACAAGGGGAAAACCAATGAGAGAGGGACTTTTTATTATTTGTGGGCTTCAGAGAAATTTCATTTACAGCATATTCATCTTCAGAAATTACACAAACTTATCTCAGATTTTCTTCAGTAAAACTCCTTCTGAACAGTCCTGGAAATGCTCCTCGATTTCTGCGCCAGAAATACATACAATTGTACAATTGTCCCAACAATAAATGTTGTATAGACTGTCTCGATTTTTGTGCCAAAATTTCTGCTAAGATTGTACGGAATATGCAGCAGGAACATCACCTCAAAATTCATGCCTCTTCTCCTCGAAAACTGTGTCCAAAACTGGACCGTATGACCCTCGAAATTCGTGCCAAACCTGTACGGACTGTATGGAATTTCACCCAGAAATAAACGCTAGTAGTTGCCTTGGTTTCTGTGCAAGTAAATGTTTGTATGGCAACCTTGGAATGCGTTGCAACCTCCTCAGAACTTTAGCTGCTGTCTTCCTTGATTTCTGTGCATAAAATTGGTTGTACGACCTCTAGAAATTCGTACTGTACGGGCTGCATTAAATGTTGAACCTTGCCTTGAAAAACATGCTATCTAGCTGCCTCGAAATGCGTGCTCTAGCTCTGCAAATGTTGCCTCCTTTCTCAAGCTTGACCTCCTCCTCTTGCTCTCTCAACAAAATGATGAATCAACCCTAGCTAGGGTGCGCCCTCCTACCCTAGTCGACCTCATGGTGGTAGGTGAAGAGTCTCTTAATCCAACGGTTGAGATTGGATTATATGAGTGGATGCGATTGAGTGTCTATTCAATCACCTCCTCACTTAAGTCATAAAGTCACCTTTTAATTTGCATCTCACAAATTAAATGACTAGGGTCCACATTAGGCACTTTCTCACCCCTTAGGAGCCTAGGTGATGAGAAACACTTGCCTAGGTACTTTTTTTTTAATTATTTTTAACACTCCCTCTTATCGAGGAAAGTGTTACTCACCACTCCAAGCTTGTCCCTGAAAAATACAAACTTGCCTTTGCCTAATGCTTTGGTGAGTATGTCTGCAACCTGCTCATCAGTAGATATGTACTGTAGCTCCACTGCTCCTCTCTGAACTTAGTCACGGATGAAGTGATAACGAATCTCGATATGCTTAGACCTGTCATGAAATATTGGATTCTCCGAGAGTTTAATGCAACTCTGATTATCACAGTAAATCAAGGTAGGCCTCAATTGCACACCAAACAATCCCACCAACAACTTGCGAAGCCAGAGGGCCTCACAACTGGCATGACTGGCAGCCATATACTCAGCCTCTGCAGAACTCAATGCCACTGACTTCTACTTCCGACTGAACCAAGACACAACTGCTGAGCCCAATCCGAAACAACACCCTGAAGTACTCTTCCGGTCACTGACACATCCTGCCCAATCTGAATCTGTATAGCCAACCAGACGAACTCCATCTCCTCTCTGATAGTCCAGACCATAATCTATCGTAC
This sequence comes from Picea engelmannii, assembly GCA_009831015.1. Lineage (NCBI taxonomy): Eukaryota > Viridiplantae > Streptophyta > Pinopsida > Pinales > Pinaceae > Picea > Picea engelmannii. Next base: position 113,456 of record ML778685.1, read on the forward strand.
AACAAAGATACCTGAGCACATGTTTTGCTGCCACCCAGTGCACTCTCCTAGGCTCCACCATGAACTGATTGAGAGTGTTGACAACAAAACAAATATCTGGCCTGGTATTGACCAAATACATCAAAGACCCGATCAACTAACGATATAAAGTGGAATCCACCAACTGAGACTCAGAAGCATGAAGCTTCTTCCAGTTGGTAATCATAGGAGTGGTCATGGGCCTACTGTCCTCCATCCGAAATCTCCTTAGAATTTCACACATACTTCCCCTGTCCCAGGAAGATGTGTCCAGGCTCTTGCCAGACCTCCAATCCCAAAAAATAGTGCATCAGTCCAATATTAGTCATCTCAAACTTTGAAGCAAGGCTCTCCTTGCAGCTAGTGATGAGTCTCTCTGCCCCTGTAATGAAAAGATCATCCACATATAGCAAGAGAATGAGAGGATCCTCTCCAACCACAACGAAGTATAGGTTGGGATCCGCCTCACTCTTCTCAAAGCCCAACTGCTGTAAATAGGCATCTATCCTCGAATACTAAGCTCTGGGAGCTTGTTTCAGCCCATACAATGCTTTCTTCAGTCTACACACATGAGAATTTCTCCCATGAACCTCAAAGCCCAATGGCTGCTCAATATACACCTCCTCCTGTATAAGACCATTCATAAATGTGGTCTTCACATCCATCTGGTGGATCTTCCAACCCATCTTTGCTACAATGGAAATCACCAACTTGATCGAGGTATATCTAGCAACCGACGGAAAGGTCTCATCATAATCAACTCCCTCATCCCGTGAGAACCCTCGAGCCACAAAGCGAGTTTTGTACTTCTCAATGCTGCCATCTGCAACATTCTTGAGTTTATAGAGCCACCTGGAAGTCACCATTGAATTCCCCTCAGGTCTAGGAACAACTTCCCAGACATCATTCTTCATGAGGGAATTGCACTCTTCCATCATGGCATCTCTCCAAACCTGTCTACCAATAGCCTCCTCAAAAGTGGAAGGCTCAGACTCCTGAATACTGCTCACCATTGCGAACTAGCTGCAAAACCTCTCGAGAGGTTTACTCTCCCTCACTGCCTGCCTGGGATTCCCTGTTGAACCCTGTGCCTCCCTCAAAGTATCCTGAAGCCACTTGGGATTCCTCCTCTCTGGAGTAGTGTCCCGTGGAGGGGACTCTCCTTGCTCAACCCATCTCCTGAAGACAGTGATCCTGAAGTAGACTCTGGAGTACCCGATCCTGAAACCTGTGGACCAGTAACCTGCGATCCTGAAATCTGTGGCCCTGTCACCTGTGGACCAGTCGTCAACGAAACTGGTGGCCCCGAACTCTGTGTCACTGTAGTCTGTTGCGGACTCACCTGAATCTGAGGTGATGACTGCTCACCCCTCTTTGTCCCTCGTGACTTCCTAAAGGCTCCGTCCTCCTCAAATCTCACATCCCTCCTCTATCGTGGGCTCTAGCTTTACCCTCTTCTCAGAAGGAACATGTGAATATGTGATGCACCCAAAAATCCGAAAGTGCCCCACCTCAGGCTTCTTCCCAGAAAAAGCCTCCTCAAGAGTCATGCTCCCCACTGCCCTGTGTGGACTCGTGTTCTGCAGATAAACTGCAGTGTAGCATGCGTCAACCCAAATAAATAGTGGCAACCCCTGATCATGTAGCATGACTCTCGCAGCCCCAACTATGGCCATGTTCTTCCTCTCAGCAACCCCATTTTGTTGTGGGTTGTAAGGAACAATCAACTCTCTCCTGATGCCCTCTCCTGCACAAAATTCCATGAACTCCTTGGAGGTATACTCACCTCCATTGTTTGTCCTCAGAACTCTGATTTTCTTTCCTGTCTGGTTCTCCACAAGAGCTTTGAACTCTTGGAACCGACTGAAGACCTGTCCTTTGATCTTCATGAAGAAAATCCAAGACTTCCGTGAGAAGTCATCAATGAATATCACATAGTATAAACAACCAGTCAACAATGCCGAAGACATCGTGCCACATACATCTAAATGAATAAAATCAAGGATACCTGCTGCTCTACTGTCACTGCTAGAAAAAACAGTCTTGGTGTACTTTCCCAAAGCACACCCCTTGCACAACTCTTGTTGCTCTGTATTGAAATTTGGAACTCCAGTCACAATCTCCCTTAGTACCCTCAAAGCCCCATGGTGCAAATGTGCCATCGTCCTGTGCCATAGCTCACATAGATCACTGCTGCTGGTAGAATGGAATAATGCTCTCGCTGGCTGGAACATAAGCTTGTACAACTTCTCATGTCGAGTCCCAATCACTTTGGCCGAAGTGATACTGGACCCCTTTGGGAAAAGAAGAACCTTCCCATCACAGAACAACACCTCATAGCCTCTCTCTTCAATAGCAGAAACTAAAACTAAGTTCTTCTTCAAGCCCGGAACATATAGGACCTCTCTCAACAACATGGGAGGCAAAGACTCTCTCTGAAATGATACAGTCCCACAACCAACTGCCTTGACCACTCGGTCATCTCCAAGCACCACCTCAACATCACCAATCCGAGTAAGATATGTCAAGTGCTCACGAACCCCTGTCATATGGTGGGAGGCACCATTGTCAATATACCACATATCT
>ML778685.1:116207-129118 GCA_009831015.1 Picea engelmannii
AGGTTAAGTGCTCTTTTAAGGTGCCCTTGCAAGTGTTTTCTTATCTCAATGTTAGCACATGCAATATAACTTAAAACACATAACACTACCTCTAGATCTTTAACTTTAAAATGTTGATCTACACTTCTAAGCATGCATAAATTGACATAGGTATTTTTGGTCAACATGACCCTGGATAAAACCCCCCCGAGGAAAACCAGTTTGGGATGTATGTTTATATAATGATGATTAAAGCAAGAGATACAACGAGTAATACAATACAATGGAACCTGTATACATAGCAAGCTCCTCATAAGCCTTGCCACAAGATCCAGAAAGAGATGCGCTCAAACTCAGGTGCGCCCTCTCCCTTTGTTGCTCTCTCCACTGAAGTGAAGCGCTCTAGCTCTTCTTTGACCCAATGAAGAAATCCCTCCATAGGAATGTGCTCTCGTGTGCTGCCTCTCCACTAAAACTGTCAGAACTGAATTCCTCCAAGCAGATCTGCTACCAGGTAGCTGTCAACCCACTCCACAGGTGCGCCCTCCTTCTAGCAGATATGATCACCATAAAATAATAGAGGCCAAAGCTGGATATCTCTCACCATGAAAGCATGTGCCCTCCCTCTAGCCTCCTCATGCAACTGACCTCATCTCAAGGCTCCAAGTCCTCCTCTCCTGGTGAGCAAATGAAGGAAATAAATGCGCTTTCCTCTAGTAGATGCGCCCCTCCTCCATATAGCATGCTCCCTCCAAGAAATAGAAGCTAACACTCCATGGATATGCTCTCCATGCAAGCTCAAAGTAGCAAGAGCTTCCTCCTCAAGCCCTCAAGGGTTTCTCTCAAACCCTCATCAAGTGCACCCTCTCCCTCCTTGAGAAATGTGCCCCTCCTCTCTTCTCCAAAACTCACAAGTGAAGAATGAATCTCAATAATACACTTTACCCTCCTTTAGCCTCCTTTAGCCAAGCCCTAAAAGATCAATGGCCTAGATTAGATCTAGCCAAGTCTAATCAATGGGTGAGATCTCATCCAAAAATCTCACTAAGGAAACCCACTTTCCTTAGTTGCTTTATGTCTATTAATTCACCCACATTGTGAATTAATTGTCACTTTAATGACTTAAGTGATATATTTCACTTTTGACTTAAATCTCCCAAGTCAAAGTGAAATTAGAATCATAAAGTAAAGTACAAGGGTAATAGTTTTCCCCCTTTGTGCTTAGAGACTCATAAGCACATGGGGACCACTTCCCAAGGTACCCAATTCCCAACAATATCTGAATGAGTGGTCCTCGTGGAAAGGCACACAACTAAGGAAAACTCCTTATCAAACTTGGCGGAGAACTCCTCCACCGATGATGCTGAAGCTGCTGTTTGTTTCTTCTTCTTGTTCGGACACTGTCCTGCATAGTGCCCAAACTTGTGGCATGCAAAGCACTTGACTTTGCTCATGTCCTTCTTCCCTTCACCCTTTGGTTTGTTTCCTCCCTTAGGACCTTTTTTGAATTTCTTTTTGCTGTTGGCAGCAAGAGTCACATTCTCCTCATCATGACCTGTAGATAAATTGCCATGTACATAACCTCTCTGGGTCTTCTCCTGAACAAAGTCATCCCAAAGACGTTCCCAATTGGGAAGCTTCTCCATAGCAGGGTTACTGGAAGCGCCCTCCCCGCGCGCTCCAGCCTCAGAATCTCGCTCGGAGTGAGTTCGCTCAGGAAGCGAGCTTCCGAAATCCGAAAGCATGCTTCTGGATTTCGGAAGCTCGCTCCGGGGTTCAAAAACGTGCTCCCTGCCCATGAGGAAGCGTTGAACCCCGGAGCGAGCTTCTGAAATCCAGAAGCGCGCTTCCGGATTTCGGAAGCTCGCTCCCAAGCCAGCTTCTTGAGCGCTTCCTCAAAGCTTCCCGTGAGGTCCGAACGCTTTCGCGCTTAAGAGGAAAAAACACTCATTTTTTTATATTTTTGAGTTGAGTTAGAGTGTGGGGTGTGGTTAGGGATGGGTTACGGGAAAGTGAGGAGGGAATAAAAGATATTTTCCTCCTCTCATTTCCTCATTGTTTCTATTTGTGTTTGCTTGAGCTTGGAGGAGAGAGCAAAGGAAAGCTTGGAGGAGCAAAGAGGAGCTTGGAGGAGCAAAGAGGAGCTTGAAGGAGAGAACAAAGAGGAGCTTAGAAGAGAGAGCAAAGAGGAGCTTGGAGGAGAGGACAAAGAGGAGCTTAGAGGAGAGAACAAAGGCAACCATCTATCTCAACTTTCAACTTGCAAGATTCAAGAGCTAAAGAGGTAAGTCCAAACCCCAACTCTCTCATTTCCTTGGGTTAAATTTGTTTATGGTTTTTTCCTCCTCTCCTACTCTTTCCCATTCCTTCTTCTCCCTCATTTTATTGCAGGTTGTTCATCTAAAGCTTGAGGAAAATGATTTTCTTTTGGTTTAACATTCCATTTTTGGTTCTCATGGTCTTATCGGGGACTAGGAGGCATCAAAGGGAAGAAGATAATGAAGATGAGGGAGGGTTTCAAGATGAAGGAGGGTTTGAAGAGGATGAAGAGAGCAATTAAGGTGGGAAAGCTTCATTGATACCCTTGTGGAAATTTGTGACAAAAGTTGATGTGGGGAGAGGTGGTGGAACCATTAAATTTTTATGTCCACATGATTGTCATGAAGGAAAACCTTATGCTGGTTCATATACCCGTGTGAGGAGGAATCTTTGTGGTATAATGGAGAGTGATGACAATAAGGGGTCCCTTGGTATTAATGTTTCCCCTAACATATCCAAAAACAGAGACAAATATACATAAAGATAGAGGAAGTTGCACAAAGAAAGCATGGTAAGAAACAAAAGCTTCAATCTGATGATGTCTCATCTAGATTTGGTGGCACATCTCCATCTCCTCGTGGTTCTACAACCTCTACATCTAGAAGAACAATAGGAGATTTCTTTGATACTGGAGGTAGGGACGAGGTGGATGCAAAAGTGGCACAGTTTCTCTATGCTTGTGGTGTCCCATTCAATGTGCTTCGTTCCCCCTATTGGCATGACATGGTGAGGGCCATCAACGAAAAAGCCCCCCAAGGATACAAGAGCCCCAACTATGAGAAAGCTAGAACTGTGTTACTTGACAGGGAAAAAGCAAAAATTCAAGCCGGTCTTTCACGGTTTACAAATGAATGGTTTGACGTTGGGATATCCATTGTATCGGACGGTTGGACAAGTGTTAGAAACCAACATTTGATCAATGTTATTGGTGTTTCTGTTAATGGTGCAATGTTTCTCGCAACACATGACTCATCTTCAATAAGTGCAACTTCTCAAAACATTTCAGAGCTCTTGTTGAAAACAATTGATGAAGTTGGCCCTTTTAATGTGATTGAAGTAATCATTGATAATGCAACAAATTGTAAGGGAGCAGGTAAAATCATTGAGCGAATGCATCCACACATCTTTTGGTCTGGGTGTTTGGTGCACACCTTGAACCTTTTGATGCATGATATTGTCAAACATAAAGAATGTGGATGGATTAATCAGTTGTACAAGAGAGGGAAGCAAGTCATCAAATATATCACCAGGCATACAAGGGTCAATTACTTCTATAACACTTTCTCCAGGTTGCAGATACTTAAGATTGCACCAACTAGATTTGCTAGCTATTACCTCACTTTTAGGTGCCTATTGAAGGTGAGACAAGCTTTGGCTGGTATGGTGATGAGTGATGAATGGGATGATTTGAGTAGTGATAAAGAAGTTGCATTAGCAATCAAGAACATAGTGCTTGATAGTCAGTTTTAGACACAGGTTCAGTATGTTTTGCAATTCACCAAGCCAATTTATAACATGATCAAGTTTTCAGATTCAGATCGGCCAATCATTGGGGAGGTGTATGAGCAAATGGATAGCATGCTAGGGCTGATTAAAGACATCGTTGAGCCTAAAGATGTCGACATGTATAACCTTATTCGTGTAGACGTGGAAAAACGGTGGGAAATGCTAAATATGCCACTACATGTCTTAGCATACGTGCTGACACCGAAATACTATCATGTATCATGGCTTTCAACACCAGCACCTGGTGGTGGGACCAAGAAAAAACCACACCAAGATCCAGAGGTTCAAGCAGGTAGAATTTTTTTCAAACATTTTTTTTATAATAATTTCTACTTATGGTTTATGTTCATTTCAATTTTCTACTTATGGTTTAAACTTTATATTCAATTCATTTCTATTTATGATAAATTATAATTGCTGCAGGTTATATGAAAGCATTAGACAAATTGGTCTTGGACGAGGAGGAGTGTGACAAGATACGACAACAATTGAGCCAGTACATGCTTGGCCAAGGTGCCTTTGGGACCAACCATGCATTAAGAGATCGAGGGAATTTGAGTTCTCTTGCGTGGTGGAACGTTTATGGCAGTGGCACTCCATAGCTCCAACGTTTGGCAACACAGGTGCTTTCACAGGTGGTGAACACTTCTTCTGCAGAGAGGTGTTGGAGCACCTATAGTTTCATCCATAACGTCAAAAGAAACAGGTTGAATGCAGGCCGGGCAAAGAGCTTGGTTTATGTTCATTACAACTTGCGATTGTTGTCCCATTACTGTGAGGAGGCAAAGGAGGATACAGACTTGAAGCGTTGGGACAACCATCTAGAGGAGGATAATTTGGAGGATGGGTTAATGCTTTTAGAGCAATTGGAGAATGCTCTTTTTGATGATGATGATCATGCTGAGATGCCACCCCCAACTACTACCCAGTCCTTGATCCCCCTGTTCAGGACTCCAGCAGCAGGGGCTTCATCTTCATCTACTGCACAGTTTCGTCCTTCTCAGGCTCCTCCACTACCACCACGTGGAGGCACACGCGGCAATCGTGTTGGTGGAACGAGGATGGGATAGTTGTTTGGTGTTTCTCTCTTTTCATTACTTTGCATGTCAGTCTATAGATGATAGATTCATAGCATTTAGCACTGAGAAGTTCTCTTAGTGTAGAGAAGCAATGGGCATTGCTGCCTTGACTTGTTGACCATGTAATCCTCGAGCTCCTTGTATGCAAAGATAACAACAAGTGGGAGAATGTTGGGTATGTATTACATTCTTTGCACGGTTAGCCCCACATGTGATGCATATGTGTCGGGCACAGTGGGGGGGTCACAGGAGGGGCGGAGCCGTCGAAATTTTTTTGGGGTGGTTTTTTAGTCCGTTTAAGGTTAGGGCAGTTTTGGCACACAGTTTTCCTATCCATGGTTTTCTAATTCTGGTTAAGGAATTAAGGTTGTAACCTAATCCAGGTCAATGGATTATGGTTTTGGATGCCGTGGAATCATATATATTGTATTTGTAAATGTTGAAGTTAATAGAATGAGAGTTAGAGGTGCAACTCTAAACATTTGCTGGTTTTCATGGTTAAGGGTTTCCAGGGTAAATTTCTGAGTACTATGTGTGAATGCTATTGTTTTCTTTTTGTTTTATGAAGAATCTATGTGTGCATTGCTGTACTGTAAAGGTTTAAAACCTACAATTACATTGACTGCCGTTTTTCACTCTATGTGGTATATACTATATAGGTATGACACTGCTTACAGATAGTGGCCTTTCCAACAAAGTTGTAAACTTGTATTAAGAGTGTAGAAATCAAAATTGATTGTTAAGATTCTCAAGTGACCAAAATAATGGTTAATGTGACTGAAAGAGAAGTCGGTATTTTAGGTACATCGAGCAAGGGAGTGCTAGATGCCTCTCGCAAGAAGAATACATCTAAAGAGAAAAAGAGTAGCTGACTAAGTATATATTACAGCAAAAGGTGGTCCAAATTTCAAAGCGTTCTCTACAAAGCCAGGCTTTACGGGTCTACTGGTGTTCTGCATAACTGGCATAAAATGAGATGAAGTGAGGAATATCAAACATTTTGGCATCATCTATGGCATTGAAGCCACCAAAATGTTGGTAAAGAATGTTCATAGTAGTTAAATCATCTTTGATGGAGAAGAAGTCAGGGATGTAATATTTCCACCGGATACTTGGTGAATTCTGTCTTCCATGTGTAAAGATGCTGGGATATGTGATTTGTGTTTGGCATGATTTATGCCTCTAGCTTTAAGTTTTTCTTCTCAATGTTTCTCTCTCTTTCCTGCCATTCAAGGTTGAAATCCTAGGATACTGTATGTTCCTTGACTGTGTCATGCTTTGCTTAGTTTCATAGAATGCAAATTGATGCCCAGTACTTGAAAAGAATAAAAGCCAGTAAACCAGCGAGAAGCACCACAACTAACTTCCATTGACTGGATCGCCTATCTGTTAACCACTCAGTAGATGTCCATGGGCCGTGGAATATCCACATATGTGGTTGTCGTAGGTAGGTATAAGGAGTTTGGTCCATTCTATAAAGAGGTATAAGGAATTGTTCCATTCTGTAAGAGTTTGTAGTATGCAAATGACTTATACATCGGAATATTGTGGATCAAGCCCATTAGATGAACAAGATTAATCAGCAAAATTTGAGATGTTTACAATAGAGATAGCAATACGGTTGTGTTGACCATACTTTCTTTGTTTGGATGTATTTTGACTATTGCCTCCATTACTGTTTGACAGCATTGTTACGAAGCATATGTTTTTGATCATACTCATTTATTCCATTCTTCAGCAGCTGTACTAAGTAAAAACTGTATATTGTTTCTCCCAAAATCTATACAGGATTCATGGACGGCGTTTTGCAGAGATGCCACTTATTGGGACTTGTTGTCGATATCGTCGCCAGGGCATGTGCCGTCGCCTTGTAAATGCAATTGAAGAGGTATTGATTGTTGTCTGGTTCATTGTTCAATATTGCTTTTCTGAAGTATTTTTTTCTGGAATATTCTTGAATAAGTGATATCTTCATTCAATTTCATGCCTGAATGCTTGGCTGGGTACCGCTCTGTTATATGAATTGGTTCTAGTTGTGAATGTCACAAAGAAATTGATTCAGACCATTTTTTATTTTAAATTCTTCCATGGGTTTCGAAAAACTGAAATCTTAGGCACCATCTATTCTTAAAAGATATTTGCAAATGAATCTGAGGTCAAGGTTAGATAGAGTTTTCAATCATAAATTTATTTCACAGGTATTGATGGACGGTTACATAGTTCTGGAAGAAATTTAGTATTTTGGCTGAAGATTTTAGTTTCTCCTCTGGTTTGAACCTTTTGCTTCTTGAGCAACCAAGGTAGAAAACATTTTTTACAAATTTTTAAAAGTGTCAAATTTATCTCTGATCCTCTCTATGGTTCCCAATGCACTTGAGTGGGCCTAATGGTTAAGAACATGTATTTCCTCCTTAGAGGTCAAAGGTTCGAATCTGGAGGGGGGTAGGGTATGTACACCTCTGTAGATTAATTAGCAAGATCCCTGCACAGAGGGGGTCACTTGTCTCACAAACAAGGGGGTCTCATACATCAATTTGGTGGCTAGGCTGTGACCTTAAAAACAGATTATTATTATGATTTGGTGCACCTTCTCTGGTATATTTAAATCCTTATTTCATGCAAAATGAACATTATGTGATCAATTGGATCTAGTGCCATCCCTGTTTTGAATGAAGTAAGACAGGGCAAAAAATGTATAGTTGGAATCTGCTAAAATGTTGTAATTATAGCAATCTTTACCCCTATTCTATTGGAGGAATGACCTTTGCATTCAAGATATATAGCGATGCATTCTGTAAAAGGATAACCTAAGAAAACGTTGTAAACGTTGTGAGATAATGTCTTTACTGAAACTGTTTTGTCTGAAGATGGTTCAAATAGAGGGCATTATCTTCCCCTCTCCTCCTCTAGGATGCTCTTTTTCAGTTATTATCTGGTTTTCTTACATCTGACTCACTCTTTCAGGTTACTCCTGAGTACTGTAAGACAAGAATATAAGGAGTGGGTGCTTTTCCTTGTTTCCTCTCAAAATCTGAAGTTGGAATGTAAGAAATCAAAATGCACTATGTTTTTGTGAAGTACGGAAGTTTGCACCCATAACGTGAGTTGTATGACCAGCCACTATATTGTTGTCAACTATGCATTGCAATTACACAACACAAGACTTGGCCTGCCATCTGAAGTCGCTTTTACCTTAATTTCCTTGAGTATGCGAAGTAACCATTATTTCCTTTATATCTGAAACAGAGATTTTAATAAGGAGATGCTTTTTTACTTTGAGAATATGCAATAACCCACAGGTGCTTCACATGATTGACACACTAATATATATATATTTTGGGAAGGGCAAGAGATTTTAATAAGGAGATGCTTTTTTACTTTGAGAATATGCAATAACCAACAGGTGCTTCACATGATTGACACAATAATATATATATTTTGGGAAGGGCAAGGTCCTAGGAAATCCTTTATATTGTTAGTCTAAAAAGTCTAAGTAGCACCAAATGAGATGTTCAGGTTCATTTCTTACCAGTCATTTATATTGTTAGTCTCAAAAGTCTAAGTAGCACCAAATGACATGTTCAGGTTCATTTCTTACCAGAGACATTAATGATAAAGTACCTCATTACTTGATCCATATGATTGACCCATCATGGTATATTCACTATCTACTATCTATATAAATGGTACATTATCTTCATTGTCAGATTATATCATTATAGTCTTTTACATTTCTGTAAACCTGAGTCCTATGTCACCTGGAGCAGGGAAACATGTACAATTTTGGAAATAGAGCGGCTTTGAGAAACCACTGTTTCAAAATTGTCAGGAAAAGAGGAATCATCGTATCTATTGTATAGGTATATAAGTAGGAAGGAGATTTAATATGCATAGTGTGCATATAAATGTATGGATATGAACTTTTAAATTTTGGTTTTTTAAATTCTCTTTTTATTATTTTATTAGTTATTAACTTAATTCTTTATTTTAGCTTTTGCCCAACCATAATAAAAAACCCTTCTACAACAGGAAACAACATTTCTGTACTTGAATATGGCAGGAAATGTTTTGCTTCTAGGAAGTGTTTTCCAGAAGTTTACCAAGAGATTCTGTAAGTTTCCGTACCAGAAATGCTTCCTGTATGGAAAAAAGCCCCGAGTCATAATTTTCATTTTCATGGATTAAGTCTGTACTATGTTGTTCCTTGATGTGTGGTTTATGTATTTGTCTCTGACTTTTGGTAATACTATACTTTTTGTTAACCACTTACAGTTTTATATAGTTCATTCAACTACAGTTAACCTTTTCTTCGTTGTGAACCCAGGTGCCCAAAGAAGCTTATAATTATTAATAAATTAAGAGTTAACCTTAGAGCCAGAGATACAATGTTTCTTTGATGAGATCTTCGAATAGGTTTAATATTATTGAACAATTCATGGAAGAACAATGATATATTTGTTGAATTTTCACTATGCTAGGCTCAAGCATGAGGTTTATTTCATTTTAGCATTTACTTGAACCATAAACAAATGCAGCTACACAATGTACAAGTGCTGCAATAACCAAGATCACAAGAAGAATAACCATGCACAAGAACACAAGAAATATCTTGGGAAAACCTTTCTTAACAAGGGAGAAAAACCCAGCAATCCTTTGCTATATTCTCAAGAGAAGATCCTCCAACCATGAAACCCTAAAGCACACAAGAGGGTGCTCTACTACCTCGAAACTTGCGCCCAAGAGAGGTGCGCACTTCAGTCCTAGAAATGTACTTGCTGAAATTTCCAAATGACAAGTGACTTGTGTGTTTCCTCAATGTGGAAATCACCTTTATTTATACTAGATGGGACAGACCAAAAGTGGTGTCTATTGGCACAACAAGGCCGACCTCAATAACTCCGAAAATAATTAATTATTACGATAACCATTAATTATATTTCACATATGGTGGAGCTGACCTGTACCCTTTACATCACAATTAGGGTTATAGGTAAATCTTACTCTTAGACAATATAGCAAGGGATCTCACACATCCACTAGTGCTCAGCCACTAGGGGCACGTCCACCTGTGCTTAGCCACAGGGACGTCCTACTCAACAGGTCTCTATCTCACTGAGTCCACAGGAGAATCATCTGGAGTACCATCTCAGGCCTGACTCAAATGAGTCCACAAGGCAGGAGACCGCACGTCATAACAACTGTGTCCAGAGTTTGACGCACACACATCACATGGGCACCTTCACCCCACATAGGGGTACACATCGTTTCATCTCAATCCAGAGAGGAACGACACACCCATCTCATGGGCATCCTCACCCCACACAAGTGCACATATCGTCTCATCTCAGTCCAAAGAGGAACGACACACCCATCTCATGGGCACACCCAACACATGGGCTCTCTCACAAGTCGACTCACTCAGTCTATGTCCTGGAGGATGTCTCATGAAGCTGTAATCATCAACAATATTGGTCATTCAAATTCCTTTTGGCCTTTGATGTGGTTCTGCTATTGTAGTTGATTCAAATTCATATCGGTGAAGATGTAGATATGAATGCAAGCATGTAAAATGATCAATGAAGTGGCTTCTATCATGTACATTTTAATTGTGATGGATTCTTCTAATTCATATTAAATGTGGGCTTTCAAAGTAAAACACAACATCCAAGCATCCACACAATCCATCTTCATTGAAACATTTCAGGCTTACATAGTGGCTTCAAATGGTTTCTAGGATTTTTGTTTTGAAATATTCTTCTATTAACAAAGGAAATATATTTCAAAATAAGAGGGCAAGATAGTTCACTGCCATATGATGAGACCAATGGTGGACTACAAACCCCACTTTGAAACTGACAAGATCAAAGTTACAAACTATGACATCCCCTTACAACAATTGAATCAAGGAGAAATAGAAAACCACGTAGCAAGAAACAACCCCTTTACAAGCTCTTGGGCAACATGCAAAGGAGCAGCTTGAGCTTGGGCAATGACGCAAAAAGTGGTAGCAAAAGATAAGCTGTCCAATGAAACCACTGATTTCATCTTGAAATTGCCAAAAGGGTGTGACAAGGACAACACATCCATAGACTTGCAAGCACTAAAGAACGATATCCAAAGCTAGGCATACGCTTATTGTGTTTCTCAATATCCAAATGTGTTAGGTACTTGAAGCTAAACCCACATAAAATTAACCTCCTAGCATAGAATGGCCATGAACCTACCTCACACCGGGAGGTTGGGATACTCTGCCCTAGGTGTCTCCCTCCCCAAAACAAACAAATCTAGTTGAGGCATACTCCTGAATGTGGGGTCTTCTTTTTCTCCACCCTTTTGTTGTCTCAAACACTTTTGCTTTTATGCAAAGAGAGCTTTTAGGTTTGGTGTAATAGGGATTTGGCAGGCGTGTCACTATTTTTTATAATGTGTCTCAAATGAGGACATGAGATCTTGCTACTCCCCAACCTTGTGTTGCCTTTCCTTAGGAAGACTCTTAGGTGTAACAAAAAGAGAGCTTGTCGAGTTAGGTATAATAGTCTCTTAGAATTCGCCTCTATGAGAAGAAATACATCGTGCTGCTATAGCTATAGAGATTGACAATGAACATTTTTGAGCAAGGTTCGTCACCAACACAACCAACTACTACCACCTAAATCTACAAGAGCACTGCCATGCCATGTTCGAGAGGCACTTGGATTCTCTCTTAAACTTGTCACAACCTCCTCCCCACTCTTCCTATCTTCCAACATGATCTGTTTGCATGCTAGTGAATTGTCTAATGTAGAAAATGCTTGAAAGAGCTTGTTGTCACCTTCCTAATGTTCAAAGATCTTTAGTTGACACCAATGATGTTGTTTAAATGGTTACTATGCTGCTTGTGGTTATAATCATTGGTTTTTGAACAATTTTTGGAACGTTGGTGAAAAACAATCAATAATATCTCAAGTCATCATCCTCGGGGTGGGAGATTCTTGTGCCCTTCATCTTTATCAATAAAAAAGATTTACTCCTAATGTCTTTCATGATGTGTATATGTCTTTATATCAAATGATGTGTGTGCTTGGAATGAATGTTTATTGATTAATAAGGAGTAAGGGTGAGAAATTTGGGTCGAGTACTAGACCATTGATCATATCTTTATGCTCCGAGCCATCATTGAGGAGGTCCATCAACGCTCTTTGAAAGTATTTTACTATTTTGTGGACTTTCGAAAGGTGTTTGACTTGGTCTCGAGAGAGGCCTCGTTTTAGAAAAACTATGCCATTAGTATCGCATATATCGTCTTAGTTTCCATCATGAGACTATATGAGTTAGTTATTGGTAATCTTCGTACCGTTCATCGCCTTTTAGACTTCATCAGGAGTATTGTAGGGGTTAAGTAGGGGTGTCCCCTCTAATTGACCCTCTTTAGGATTTACATTGATGAGTTGGAGTTCTTCCTTGGGGAACATATTCATGAGGGATATGTTTGTGTTCTACACCATGCACATCTTTGTACTTCTATTTATTAATGATGTGACCCTTCTTTCCTCCTCCCTTGAGGAACTGCAAAAACAAATCAATGCCTTGTCCATCCTTTGTCATGTTTTACAGTTGATGGTCAACCTGGGTAAAACTAAGGTTATGATCTTCAACTAGACAAAGTATGGTCTCTCGAACTACCATTTCTTCTTTTGAGGAGAAGAAATCGAGATCACCACATTGTGTACTTATTTGCGGGTTCAGTTCTCGGGATCGTGTTTTAGTTGTTGGATCATGTTGTCATTGATGCCAATGGTTTGTCATTGATGCCAATGGTTTGTCATTGATGCCAATGGTTTGATTACTTGGGAGATTGTTGGATCATATGTCATTGATGTAAATGGTTTGGTTTGATTGATGTCAATGGTTGATGCCAAGTAATTGATTGATATGATTCCCTTGATGAGAATGGTTGGAGGACCCATGTCCAAGTGGAAACCAATCGATGCAAAGGTAAACAAATGGATGAACTCCAAAGTGGTCCCCTTATGGTGAAAGCCCTCACGG
>ML778685.1:153608-175425 GCA_009831015.1 Picea engelmannii
AAATTAATTTTCCCCAAAAAGGCCTGAACCTCTTTTTTAGACCTGGGAAGTGACAAGGCTTGAATTGCCTCCACCCTGCTGGGATCAATTCTCACTCCCTCTGCTGATACTATATGTCCCAATAACTTCCCTTCCTGCATAGCAAACATGGACTTCTTGGGATTCAGGGAAAGGCCAAACCTTCGGCATTTCGAGAAAACTTTCCTTAAGTGGCAGCAGTGCTCCTTATCAGACCTGGAGAAGACCGTGATGTCGTCTAGGTAGATCACTACAAATTGATCTTTTTCTCCGATGAAGGCTATATCCATGGCTCGTTGAAATGTTGCTCCTGCATTCATAAGCCCGAATGGCATTTTGGCATACATGAAGGTGCCCCAAGGAGTGGTAAAGGCGGTCTTCTCCCTGTCTTCAGACATGACTGATATCTGGTTATAGCCAGAAAACCCATCGATCATGGATATCCTAGAGGCACCAATTACCCTCTGCAGTATGTGTTCCATCTTAGGTAGGGGGTAATTGTCTTTCTTGGAGCTTCTGTTGAGATTCCTGAAATCAACGCAGAGCCTGATTTCTCCGCTCTTCTTCCTTACTGGGACCAAATTGGCCACCCATTCAGAATATCTCAAGGGGACAATGATTTGGGCATCTAACAATTTCTTCACTTCTTTCTCCATGACAGGTAGCAACATGGGATTTATCTGTCTCAACTTCTGTCTAAAAGGTTTAGCCTCTTCCTTTAGTGGGATCTTGTGCTCGATGACAGATGTGTCGTACGTCTTGAGGTCTTCATATGTCCATGCGAACACATCGGCGAACTCTCTGAGCAACTCCGTGTATTCGACCTTCTATTCTCTGGTCAAACTGCTTGATAGTTTGACAAACCTGGGCTCCTCCGGTGTGCCAATGTTGCATTCAGTTGTCTCGGTGTCTTCGTTTGAGACCCTGCCCTTTACTGGTACATCATTCGCGTCGAACAATCTTTCTAAAGGGACAAGTCCTCTCGGAATGTGATTACTGGGCAGCTGATTGATCTGATGATTAGCGATTTCATTTAAAAAACTCTCAGGACGAGGGTCACCTTCCAAATCAGGATCTTGGTCAATATGCAACGCAGAAAATTCGTCCACTGCTTGGAGAAACCTTTCGAGTTCAGAATCATCCCCGAACACCTTCCAATGCTTGACATTGTCCGGCACCGAGGGCCTATACCTTATCTCAACATCATTTTTTACCATAGGCGGCAGAGGAAATTTGAGCAAACTAGCTGAGATAGCTAAAGAATCGGCCAAGG
Organism: Picea engelmannii; assembly: GCA_009831015.1. Lineage (NCBI taxonomy): Eukaryota > Viridiplantae > Streptophyta > Pinopsida > Pinales > Pinaceae > Picea > Picea engelmannii. The sequence goes on from ML778685.1 coordinate 154,900, forward strand.
TATTTTCTTCCCTCGGAATGAAAGAAATGTTAAAAGCCAAGAAGAAATTGTCAATAAGGTCCCATACTTCATTCCGATAATTTCTGAGTCGGGGATTATGGGCACGATAAGCATTTCTTATCTGCTGAATAATCAACTCAGCGTCTTCGAATATTGTTATCTCTTCAATTCCCATTTCCTTTGCGGCTCTCATGCCCAGAACAAGAGCTTCATACTCTGCCACGTTGTTGGTGACTTCGAATTCCAGCTTGTATGACAGGGATACGACCTCTTGACAAGGTGATATGAAAACCACTCCAGCGCCAGCTACTTCGCTAGAAGAAGCTCCGTCAAAAAACATCTTCCACACAGGGGAGCTTTGGGGGGAAATCGGGTGATCAGGGCTGGGGTGTTTTCTGATTAGTAAAGAGCTTTCAGGGGCATCGGTAAGCTGCAGTAAACTAGACCCCAAGTCGGTGTCAAGTGCAAAGATGGGGTGATTGGTAGGGTCTGCTTCATCACTGACAATATAGGCCAGCTGGGCCTCTCTGTATAATCTCCTTTGTTCCCCTCCGAAGACCGGAATGGTGGCATATGTGAGATCCATCTGTAGTGTCCCTCCCAGTTTTTTGATCCATGATCTAGGCAACAACATACCAAATTTAGGGGGGACGTCGGCTACCACAATATCCATGACCACACTCTTCATGGGCAGCTGAAACAGAGAAACCGCCAGGTCTTTGATGACTCCTAGACACTGCACTCTTCTTGAATCGAAGGAATATAAATCATGATAAGTTCTTGTCACTTCCAGTCCCAATTCTTCCATGACTATTTTTGGCATAAGGTTATGGGAAGCCCCTGAATCCATGAGTCAGTTATGCAGCAGTTTATCATGTATGTTCAGGGATGTGTAGAAGGGGGGGGATGAGTCATCTCTGTCTTCTACCATGGGGCCTGAGATGACGGCTGGCTTCTCATCTTGAAGGTTTACTGAGTTAGCGGGGGGCTGGGGGGACTCGGATTGTAGCAGCTTGGAGAGGGATCTTTTGAAGTCTTCATTTTTAACTAGCTCAGAGAGAGGTACAAGAATTCTAATCTTCTGAATCTCATGCTCAAAATTGAAGGAGGGGGTAGGTTTAGGAGTTTCTCTTACCTCAGTGACAGGCTCTTTGGTTGCTGGTGAAGCACTCTGAGTCTTTTTTTCTTTAGTAGTGGCCGCTGCAGCTCTAGTAGGTTTTTCTGCTATGAGAGGCTGGTCTGGGTTGTCAAAGTCTCCTTCTTTCCTTCTCGATCTGAGATTATATCTGTTAGAAGTGTGACCGGCCCTCTGCTCTTTCCCCAACTCATGAATTTGAGCACTCATCAGAGATTCTTCATACGCGGGCTGCGTCAAATGAGGAAAAGGGGGAGCTTCCTCAATACAGTGAATTTCAGGGCCAAACTTGTCTATCTGCTCTCTCTCCTCATGATCAACTAGGTTATTTTGGAGGGGGGCTTGAACCCTTTGATCTTCTCTGTCCTTTCCCCTTTGTTCCCTCGGGAAAACCTGAGGCACATTGTTAGCAGGTCGTCTAAAACCTCTATTATCATTGTTTTGGGGATTTCTGTACATGGGCTTCCCTTCTAATTCCAACCTTTCTATCTTGTTAGCAATCGATTTTATCGCTCTAGCTGTCTCATCTGTCTGATGGGGCAGGGGAGAGGAACTGGATGAGGAAGCTTCGGGCCTGTTCTTGGACGTACTTCTATCACCTGTGTTTCTGAGCCGATTGACAGCCAATATGTTAGATTCTACCTCCACGACTGCATCCTGCATGTGGGCCAGCGTAGCAACTCTTCTCTCCCTCAGCAGTAGGTAGAAATCAGGATCAAAAGCGCTGGAGTAAGTGATCATTGCAGAAGCTTCGGAGGGTTTTATCTCAGCAGGGATTCTGTTGTACATTTTATTAAATCTCTTGGAAAAGTCGGGAACAGACTCTCCTTCCTTTCTCTTCAACGACCCAAACTCTGTCATGTAATACATGAAATCCTTCTTATCTCCCCATTGCCTCAGGAAAGCATTATCCAGGGCGTCAATTCCAGCAATAGATCCCGGAGCTAATCCTCTAAACCATTTCCTTACCTCACCATCTAGGCTCTGGACAAAAACCCTCATCCAGACATCTTCATCTCCAATGTTCAGGTTGTCAGCATAACTGTAGAACGCAGCCAGGTGCTCTTCTGCAGTTATGTCCCCTTCCCCGGTGAACTTGGGCATATATTTCAAGTAATCTCCAGCAGGGAAAGGATTCGTGGGATTAGGTAAGATCAAGGGAGCGTACCTAGCAGCAACTATGGCATCCATTCTATTCAGAGGGGGATTAGCACCGGCCATAGGAATATTAGGTGGAGGAGAATTTGGAGGAGAAAGAGTCTGCGAAGGGGCTACCGGGAATAAATCTCGGAGTGGGGTGGGAAACAAAAGGTGATTCAAGGAACGGGCTACCGAGCTCAAGTCAGCAGGCGCTCCTCCTTGCGCAGGAGTGGGAAAATCTTCTGTGGTTCCGGGTCTACGCCAAGGAACAGCTTCAGAGGAGAGAGGAGTGACAAGGATTTCTCCCTCCAATCCCAGACCAGGAGGGGAAAACTCAGCAGGAACACTCCCAAAATTCAGGAAACGGGAAACTTCTGAAGGAGGTCTATTAAGAAACTGAGGAGGAGAAAACGGAGTTCTTACAGAAGGAGATGGCGGATTACCTGTTTCGGCGGTGGAAGCTTCTTCTTCAGGGGCCTTTCCTTGTCTGAGAACCACCTCTGGATCGGCTCGAGGTGTAGCTAGGGGCAGCTGTGGATGAGACCGCGTGTGTCTGCCTTTGAAAGCCACAATTGATAGAGCAGGTTCTCCCCAGCGGAGTCGTCACAATGGAGTCGCCAGGTGCACAGCAGCAATCTCAATAGTTCTGATATCTGATGCACCTTCAGAATCAGCTAATCGTTGTCGTTCAATCCCAGGGAAAATATTCAACTTTGTCCCCGGCAACGGCGCCAGAAATGTTAGCGTCGGAAGTCACTCCCGGATTGCTATTAGGAGCAGAGCCCGACGCCCATCGGTTTTATGTCACGGTTTGTTTATAGATGGGGGTGACCGAATGGAAGCCAACTCAAAACGATATCATTCCAACTCCAAACAAGGCCATGCATGCATAGGTGAGTGAGGTCTTTATGAACTTCAGACAGTGAATTGTAGTAAAGGGTGAACAGGCGGAGGACTTATATGGGAAGAGCGCAGAGGTCTGTTATAAACAACAGGTTCCTAACAGACTGTAGAAGAAGGCATCCAAACGCAAGATCTTCTTGCATTTAAATACAGAACACCAGAGAATACAATAATGCAATGATAAATCATTTATCACAACAGAACTGCAATAATTCGCGCGACTCAGTCTATCACGAACTCTCTTATCATGAGACGAAAATTAGATGGAGTGAGAAAAACTGTCTGTCATAAAACAAGATATCTCATATACAGATGCATATCCCAACAAACTAGAATGTCTGTTAAACTTTACAGTAGGGAGCTCTGCTCTGCCATCGATCCTTACAAAATGGCAAAAATGCCTACATATACTCTTCCCTTCCTTTCGCCCAGCAGAGGCGTCTCAAAACTTTCAATGGATGGTGTCGCCTCAATCAAATCTGGCCTGCATTGTTCTGTCATACGCTACCTTTAATTCAGCATGGCTCGCGCCAGGGGGGTAGCTGAGCCCTTTAAATGTTGAATTGGCGTGTACAGGTTCCCCTGGTGAGTTGGAGACTCGGTGTGGCTTTCTTGAAGAGAACCGGTACAAGGGACCCTCCTGAGTAAATTTCGACTGGGACCTCCATACTCTGCAATAAATGGGTGACGTGAGGCTTGACCTACCCTCTTTCTCCTTTATCCATTCTGAGCAGGTACCGGGATCCAAATCTCATTGGGCTGGAGTCGACAGAGCACAGTGCCCCCCTTCTGAGAATTAATTCGGAACTCTTGGCCAAATAAAAACAAAAGCTCCCCTCTCTTCAGACCAGGCGTCAGAACCATGGGTCCGGTTCTGAGCGCTATCGGGAATTCGGGGTTCGGGATTTCAAAATGCACAAAACAAGGGGCGCTTGCTCCTCGAAACTCTGACACCTGATTTGCGATGAGCTCCACCTCAATGAGCTAGCCCCCACCAGTTGGAACATGATCCATATGACCTGTCTCCAAGTGACCGTAGTCAAACCCTTCATCGGAGTTTCGGCATTCACGATGTCATGATTTACAAGTCCTCCAGACTCGCGAATCTCCAATCCCCGATGGCTCCTTCCGTGCTAGCCCTTTGACTAGGCCCAGGTCCAAGTGACCACTACCATATGCCCTTGACCATCTCCATCGGGGTTTCGCGGTTCGCATTTTTGAAGTGCACGAACTACTTGTCCCCAAGATCCCCGATATCCCGATGGCTTCAAGTTCCCCGATGGGCGCTTTCCTGTCGGGACTTTCCTGATGACGCTGATCTCCTGCCACGCGTCCCTTCTCAAACAGACGGTCTAGATCTCCTTCGCTGTTTCTTGCGTCCATGATCAGGCTCGCTTGACGTTTATGGCTGTGGCCTTTGAATAAATCTCACCTGACCGGCTTTCAAAATCCCATCTCCAGTGTTTACATCAGAGGTCTCAAATCGGAGAGGAAAACATCCCTGTGCAAGAAATGTCGCTAACAGAAAGGAACCTAATGCATATACAAGAGGGTTATAATGATCAAATACAACACATACCATGATACCTTGGACCAATTACCTCATGGAGCAAGAGTCCTCTCTGAAGCAAGCCCAGGCCGGTGGTGATGGAAGCTGCTACTGCCGACAGGACAAATCTGACGAAGAAGAAGAGAGATGGGTCCTCCAGGGCCATGCTCAAGTCAATCCTGCACTCGATATTCCATGTCTAGGACCTGTGGGCCTCGAGACATGATCTCCTAGTTATCCCTAGATATCGGGGATAACAGGGACCTTTTACCTAGCCTTTATCCATTGCCTTCTCAAAACCCCAGGTCACCGGGGACGTCTCCCCTGGGCCTACCACCCTAAATAGAAAGAGACATCCTATTGAGGTGACAATGATAGGATTAGTTTCCTGTTTCGCCAATTTGCTTTCTTTTACCTTTCTCTTCTATGAAAGTACAAATTGCGCGATAACAACACCTACTGCACTTCTCAGATTGACCTTCTGTCAAAGTTAAAATTTTAGGCTTATTGACATTTTCCTGGACATTGAACTATCTACTATCTTGATTTTGAGATTTTTTCATGTACTAAGGTGTCCAGTTTCAGATTAGAAGACAAGCTGGATGGTGCTACAAATCTCAGAGGTATGCACTTGTATATGTTTCCAATTTATATCGAGGGTATTTGCAGGAGATGTACACCTGGCAAAAGGACCTTTGTCCAAGCAGTGACAATAGATCCAAAGGGATCTTAGATCCAGTGCACTCAGAGGAAGCCCAAGAGTTGGAGGCAACAATGGTGATGTCTCCTACAGTATATGACAAATGGAACAATAACAATTAAGACTCTAGGTTTGCATATCAGGTTTGATACTTTTATATTGTTGCATCTTAAGTAAATATTCTAACTAAGACAACAATATTTAGAGATCTATCATTGCTGAGTACCCTTGCTAACAAATGTTTTGAATAATGTTAGTACTATGATCATTATGTAAATGCTCACTGTTTAGTACTAATGATGCACCTATTTATAAGATGAAATTTATCTCTTCTAGAAGATGTTCTTGGTTGTTGTCTTTGTCCCAGGCAGGTTACCTTGTAAATTCCATGTAGGTTACCATGGAGATGTTCTTGTCTTGTTAGGTTACCGCAGAGGAATGATCGGTAACAACATTGGTGTTGCCGTCCTTATACACACCTACAAACATGGAAAAGTCTCAATCCACTTGGTGTGTCCTTGGAGGCACAATGCCTAAGTCCAAAACCACTTGTCACCTCGATTTAGACTTCTTTCGTCTAGGCTTACTCCTAGGGAAGCCAAGGGGGGTGGACCCTAGTTACTATGTGAATTATTAAGTGAATTCTAGGAGTTGATTTTAGTCTATTAAGGTAAGGGGGAGCTAGCCTAAATGACAGGCAGCAATGCAATGCACAACTTAAATGAAAATCATCCCTTTTCCTAAGGTCAACTAAGACTAGTGCCTAAAGGTTGGGCAAGGGGTCAATTAAGTTTATACACAAAATAAAAGATGAAAGATTTAAGTAAAATAAAAGAATAACTTTACAAATTAAGATAAATGAAATATAATTACAACAATTACCAAAGAACAAAGAATAGCTAGATGACTACACAATATACAAAGAAATAAACTAATTGCCAATTTACAAAAAATTGAAAGAAAGTGTGACTAGATACTTGCACAATAATCTAAAGTACTTGTTAGATCTACTTCACCAATGAAATAATGATTGAACTAACCACTTGAAAGATTTTGCAGATATGCGAAAGGAGAATTAGCTCAATGATACGTTCACCACAAGGAAACAACTCACAACAAAGCTTAGAAGCCAAAAGGATGATGCGCAACTTCTGAAGAGGCCACTCAAGGACTAGTGCGCAACTTAAGGATACAACAACTTAAAAGTACAACCACCAAAGTACTAATGCGCAACTTCAAAGATATACCATTCAAATGTAGACATGCCCAATTGAAATGTAAATGCAAGAAAGATAGAGCTTGAAAGTAAAGTTGCAGGAAAGTAAAGATTTACACCACTTAGATTTAGATTATAGACTTGAATCACAAATTGTGTGAATAAGTTTTAAGCTTGATTAGATGAAGTGAAGTTGCAAGCCTAAACTAGGTGACTTCCCCTATACTCCTACCGCTTTGGCCAAAATGATTGTTGGGTGCTCAATAAGCAAGGTAAACAAGGCCTTACCCTAGCTCCACATGTCAACCCGGAAAACTTGGGCGCTCAACAAGGGGGACACCTAGTGCCGTGAAGTCATCCCTTACTTAGCACCCCAAGTAGCCTCCACAAGCCTCCTTTTTGGTGGCGAAAGTTGTACCAGTAAAGGGTGCTCTAATTAAACTAGATAGATTTATCCCTCCTAAAGCTACAAGTTAGTTGATTAAGCAATAAGATTACTTGTATTGAAAATGCTTAAGGAGATAGAGCTTCCAAGTAAATGAAATAAAAAGTGTTTAGAGATCCAACTTAAACAAATTGCAAAAGAAAAATGCTTCCACGAAATTATACAAGATACTTAACAAAGATAAAGATGCTTCTAACTATGTGAAGTATTAACAATGAACTTTAAAGGAAATAAATGAAACTAAAAGGCATAAACAACTATTAACAATTTAGCACAAGAGACAAGCCTTACGATACTGCATGGGTGGCTAGGCCAATCCACTTTGCAGGGTGTAGGCAAAATAAATTCGGAAAGTAAATAAACTTGGAAAAACAACTAACTACTTGCAACAAAAATCAAAGGCACAAGATGGAGGACAAGCCTATCGGTTTTGTGCCCAAGTGGGTGAATGAAATAAACAAATAACTTGAAAAGGAAAAGCAAGAAATTCCTAGCCTCTCAACCTTGCCTTAAGGACAAGTGGGGCAAACTTCAAATGCATAAACAAAAACAGAAAATAGATCTAACTCCTAGCCTTACAATTTTGCATGGGTGGCTAGGCCAATCCACTATGCAAGGTGTAGGCACATTAACAAAATAGATTGCAAAAAATTGAAACGTGGAAAGAAATGCAAGCCCAAGAGACTCTCTTTGGGCTTGCTTACAATGATAGAAGAGGAGAGAAGAGTTAGGTATCAAATACCCCAACTTGCGAGGTCTTTTCTTGAAGTTTTATGGCCCCAAATGGGCAGCACCTCCTCTTTTCTGGTACAAATCTGCAAAAAACCAGCAAGCAAAGCTTGCTGGAAAAGTTGCAAAATAACTAGAAAAACTCAAATAATTTTTGTTAGTAATAACAGAAATTTTTTGTGCCAAAAATCAACAAATAAATGTAGTTTATTGACCTATTCAAGAGAGTTAAAATGGCCCAAAAATGAATGGAAATGTACAGAAAATTAAAACAGAAATTTAAAGAGGATTGAGTTGGGTAAAGGGACAAATTTCCAGATCTGAAATTTGTCCATAAAACCCTTGGGTGACCTACAAATTTTGTGAAACAAAGCTACAGAAAAGAGAAGAGGTGAGTAGATCTTCATGATGAAACAAAATACTTTGCTTGGACTTTCTACTCTAGATCTATAACATATGCATACACAAAAGAAAAATCAAGACAAGTATCACCTCCAATGTAGCACAAGATGGCACCAAGAAGACTCTCAATGCACCATGGATCCTCCAAAGATTTATTTTATTCCAATAGAGAAAGGTTGTTGCAAATACTTGCAACAAGATTTACACAAGAGCAAGAGGAAAATGGGAGAAAGAGAGAAGAGTGGGAGAGATTTGGGCATAGTAATAATACCTTGACAATAGATGTGTAATGAGGGGTAGGCATTCTTTTATACTTGGGAGACAAGAGTGACCCCTCTTGGATGAGTTCCAAGTGTCACTCATGCAAAAGAAATCACAATCTCAAGGAGGGTGCACTTTTAGGGTTTTGGAGCTCTAGGGTTTGTGAGGGTTGAGTGAGGGGGAGGGGAAACACTCTTTTGACGTAGTCCAACATCTAATTAGAACAAGAGGGGGGCACTTAGGGAAAAAGGGGGTTTCATCTTTTAATTTTTCACTTTGGGTGATTTCCTCACCAAGGGGGATGCAACTTCCCTAGGGGGGATGACAAGTTGTGAGTGTGGCTAAGCAAGGGGGGTTGGGTTAAGTTAGAAAATTGTTTTTCTAGCTTAGGAAAACTTTCCCACTCTTTCTCTAACTTTTTTGCTCATTTTACAAAAATTGGCATTTTTACTTAGCCAAATTAAAGCAATTAATTGCTGACTCTAGATTGACTTGGACTCCTCATGGACAATGACCTAGCAAAACTTGTACAATTGAGCTGGAACTTGGTCCAAGGGTGTAGGGGGTCTCATGCCATTTCTTTTGAGTACTCACACCCTTATCAAAATCCCCTAGGACCAAATTTTTACATTTTTACATCAAATTTAATTAAAATTACCATTAACTAGGTAATTTTAATAAATTAAAAAAAACTACTTAGACTCGACGAAATTCCGCAAGACTCTAGGAGATGTCTAGCATGGTCATTTACAATATTCCTAGACCCTAGTCACCCATTGGGTTCGATCATTAGAATGCCTTTCACCACTTTGGAGGATTATTGTGAGTGAAAAACTCAATGGTAATTGAAATGGTTGGTTAGGCCAAATCAATTACATGAGGAAAAAAAACACTCGATGAAAGGACTTCCCTAATGGTAAAGTCCTAGGCAACTAACCTAAAATATGATCCAGGCAGACCCATTACATTATTATCCCACGCAAAGGAGCGGAAATTCCAATTACAAAGAGATGTGCCAGGGGAAAAAACTTCCTTGTAGAACCAGAAAGTCTTCAACTTTGTTGCACCATCAGGTACACAGCTTCATGGCCCATGGAGTTGACCTCCTAGTCGAAATAGGTGGTCAACAACTGGAAAAGTTTTGTTCTTGTTCTAACTTTTGTTCTTGTTCCGGGCAGGTTATTGTGATTGGTCACAACACTAGAAAAGTGTTGTTCTTGTTTCTTATTCTTCTTCTTGTATTTTATGTTTTAGACTCTTGTCCCGAGCAAGTCATAGGTGATAGCTCTAAGAAAGAGCTATAGTGACGATTGTTCCTGTTCCTATTTTTTGTTTCTATTTCATAATCATAAGAATATTGTTCTTGTATGCTATTTTCCCTTGTTATTGCTCTTGTTCCGGGCAGGTCACAGGTGATAGCTCTGAGAGGGAGCTATAGTGACGGTTGCAGGAGGCAACAGATTAGATGGTCTCTAGTTTGAGACATGGAGCAGATTATCTAGGCATAGAGTTGTGTACAAGGCAATATGCATCCATGTATCGAAGGAGAAGAGGACAATGTTAGAACCTTTTGGAAAGAAGGATACTTTTATGGGATATAGAGTGTTTCACATGGAGATTGATTGTGAAGAGCAGAAGGCTCCGAAGATGACCATATAGATCCCTCCAGTCCAGTTGTTCACTCTTCAGATCATCAGGAAGAGCCAATAGAGCCAACCAGGTCAGTGGATATACCTGGAGATGTTGCAGTGACCAGGAAGAGGCCAACATGGTTTCGTGATACCTCGCAAGATGCAGTATGGCATGCAGCTCCTCGTTATACTTTCAGGGAGAGCAAACTACCTCAGATTCTCGAGTTACATGGAGTCACATCATTGATTCCAAACCTTCCAGTTATGAGGAGGGGCATGTGGCTCCACCAATGGTGAGGTAGACAACCCCGCCAAGTACCAGCTTAGAGGGAGCCAGAGTTCAGAGGGAGTCAACCCTCAGGATCCAGTAGGGAGGTGCAACATCCCAAGACAACTCATTGGAGATCAGACTTCAGAGGAGATCAACAGATGCAGAGGGAGCAAATGGATTCCGATGTACAGAATCATAGGGAGTCATGTTTTAGAGGTAGCATGGTACTCCAGGATCGATGGATACTTGATGAGCTTGGTTTTAACCAAGAATGATGCAGACTCAGAGTGAGCCTGATCTTAGAGAGAGTTAGTTGACTCAGAGGAAGAGTCGTTCATTCAAAAGGAGTTTCCCCTCAGATTCAAGTGGGAGAGAGACATCCTCCAGAATTGACAGATAAGTGTCATGAGTTGAGGAGGCTTCTAGAAGTTGTGAGATCTCCTGGGAGGATACACTTACTTTAGTAGACTTGCTACAACAACATAGGAGCCAACCGGTCAGGAGGGATGCGTGTGGATTTTGTCTCAGCCACAGAGGGAGTAGCCAGTGAGGCAGACTGGACAACAAAGCCTACCTTAGTGACAGATGGAGTTGGCCTCATAATTCGAGGTAGAGGATCTTGATCAGATGTACTATTGGTTTTAAAGGTGTGATAGAGATCATATGAGTTCTTCCTCAGTTAGGTGATACTGATGAGATTCAATGTGATGGACTGCAATTCCATGGTTACACCTATGGAGACAAATCTGAAGAAGTTGAGTGATTCTACTTCAGATTCAGATTTGGTGAATCCCAGGATGTGCAGGCAATTGATTGGATCCTTGATGTACCTGGTTAACACCGGGCCAGATACTTGCTTTGCACCTTGAGCCAGTTTATGGTAGAGCCGAGACACTACCATTGGTTTGCAAAAAAGCATGTACCAGTGTGGTACAATTGGACATGATATGTCTAAGATGATGCAGTGAAGTTACAGAGATATACAGATTTTGACCAGGCAAGAAGTGCAGTAGACAGAAAGAGCACTAGTGGGTGTTGCATCAAATTAGCCATGGTTCTTGGCTTAGCAGGAAGCAAACTTCTGTAGAATTCAATACAACAGAGGCAAAGTATATCGCAGCCAGTGACGCGAGTTGTGGAACAGTGTAGTTTCAGAGGCTTCTTGCAGAACTTCATTCGAGACATGGTGCAGATGTAGCAGTCAAATTCCAGCACACAGACGAGCAGATTGCTAACATTCTAGAAGCATCAGACAAGTCTGTGTCACCCCAAAGCCATTCTCCCAGGATGGGTCCGTGTGACCCAGATAGGTTTGTGTGACCCAGACAGGTCTGTGTGACCTCAGATAGGTCTGTGCGACCTCAGATAGGTTTGTGTGACCTAGGATAGGTCTGTGTGACCTTGGGAGAATGATGGGCTCATTCACAGAGATTTGTTGTGATGAGTGTCCAAGTATGATGCGTGATGAAGAATGTCTTCCCTAGCTGAGAAGGGAGTGATGATGATTAGAAAGACATTCATTTCAGGCTTAGGAATGGATGACCCTGGTATAGTCCTTGACTTGAGGTGCTTCCACGTGTCATATAGCATCGGACGCCACTCTCCTGAGATTGGTGGTTTAACTAGCGGAGAATGACAGTTTCACTCACAGGGGTTTACTTGTGGTGTCATTCACTTACAAGGGTGTACTTGTGAAAGTGAATGGTCCAAGTGTGGTCTTTATTGAGACCTGAGGTGTTAGACACAGTTGTATGGAGATTGATCATCAACATGGCTCATGAAGACAACCTTTCTATGATAGAAGAAATCCAAGTATGGAGAATGCCTACCCCGTTGAGAGGGAGTGTTGAGGATTTTCAACTTCGGGCAGTCATTCTCCACAAGAAAGTACAAGAAGACCCATCTACACCATTACATAAGCCCCATGAAGAAATTGAAGATACAGGAAGAGAAGTTGGATCCACCAGTAAAAGATAGAAATAATAAAGTAAATTTGAAGACCCAGAATAAGAAGTCGGCCCCAGATGGGTGCCTAGATTAGTATAAATACAGGACTGGGTCATTTCATTTGGTCAAGAAAACAATTCTCCTTTTTGCAGTTCGCACAAGGCAGCTGCAGCTGCAGTTGTGCTATTTCGCTATATCTTGGTTCTGGTTTTCTCCCAAGGTTGGGTTTCCCAAGATAAACTCTTGTGTTCTCGTGTCTACTGTGCATGGTTAATCTTTCTAGATCTTGTTATTTCCGCTGCATTGTTATAGTTGGGATTTTCAGTGTATAGTTATTCTATTATAACTGTTGTATGAAAGTGAATCTTGTTATTAATCATAAGGCAATAACTATCAGATTTGAGAATCATAACAAAATCAACACTTTTCAGTCCCATTGACCTACTTATTGTGGTCATTTGTTGGACGCTCATAACATTCTCTTATCTTATCTATCAACACACATTTCTCTGTTGATACAAATTTAATACCCTTCTTCTGCAATGGAGAAAGATCTTCCTGAATACCAAAAACGAAATTTTGTTCCTTTCTGACAATTCAAGTTCTCAACCATTCAACAATATCTTTTATCTTTTTAGGGTCTACCATCAGACCTTTCTTTGGAATGACATGTCTCAAGTTGTGAAGTATTTCTTTTCATAATTCACTCTCGCAAAGCTTTGTATTAAGTTAGTTCTTTCTTAGGATTATCAATACAATCTTAAGAGCTCTGCATACTCATCTTTGGTGTCAAGCGTATGATGATGACATTGAGAGTTATCAAGAGAAACTTGTCTAGCTATGGACTGGACACACTTTTAACAATAACAATACTGATGAAAATAGCTAAGCATTAGTTGTCCCATAAAGAAGGACAGCAATCTCATAATGTCCTTTCGTAGTCCTAAACGCCATTTTGTTAATGTTCCATTTCTTTATCCTGATTAATGATAGTCAGATTACAACTTAAGATCGAGAAAGATACTTTGTGTCTCTTAATTGATTGAGCAAGTCATTAATTTTAAGCAGAAGGTATTTGTTCTTGATCTAATTACAATTTGAACAACAAAGATGCAGTAGCGGTCACTTGGCTCCCAATAACCCATCATTCGTCTTCAACTTATACATGCTCTTCTGTCAAGTCATTTACTTGGCAGCTTCATTTTAGGATGACAGTGGACTGGTTACATGGGAGATCCGATCAGAAGCAACCTTGGTTGTAGTTTTAGTCTAAGAATCATCTGCTTGGTGATCGTTAAAGAAAGCACATGTGAGACAATGAATTTCAATATCAGTCTTGCAAAGCATATTATATTGCTCCATGTATGATCCTAATAAGAAGGAAGCTTTGATCAACTTAAATTTTACTGTTTGCTATATTCAGTTCTTACTAGCATGTCATGACATGTTGTCTACATCAATAATCATGAGCAAAGTACTATGGTCTGAGATGTAGGGGTAATATCAATCAATATCTGATATCATGAAATAAAAAACTATTCAGTTTGGATGTGTTTGTTACTAATAGCAATACCTTCTCATGCCGTTTCACTGACATGTCATGCTTAGTTGACATGTTGCTAACAAGACTAGCAAAACAAAGCTGATTCAGATTAAATGTGTAAATTTGTTGGCAATTTTGGATTGTTGCGTAATGCAAGAGCTCAAACTGAAAATCTTGCTGAGATTCATATGCAGGTTTCTATGAAGCTCCAATCTGGTTGGAAATATCCCTTTCCTTAGCTGTGATAGTGAATCTTACAGTTGATTTGGCTTCCAACTCTATTGTCAAGTAACTAAACATGGGCTATTACATTAGCATGCAGGATTTTGTAACTTGACATATTGTAATGATTTTTTGGGCTTCAAATAAACACTTATGCAGTTACAACCAGAAATCACTACAAGATATTCCATTACTTGAAGATTCCAAAATGTTATTGGTAGAGATTTGGATGGCTTTTCATGGCCTACGACCTCAATTATATATTTTAGCTGGCACTCGCAGGTTTAGTTGATCCAAGCCAGCATTGTTTGGACATGGATGACTTTTTTACCATCAAGTGCACTGTATTGCTCCACAAAATATTGTATCTTGAGAAGCATGCATCCTATATGATGGCTGTTAAACGCAATGTTTTTATGCTGAGATTGGATAGCAAGGAAGATCTTCACCATGCGTGGCGTCCTAGCATGGAGGAGGACAATGAAACTTAGCCAAGTTGATGGGTTACTCTTTTTCCTAAAGTTGTACTTGGGAAAAAGTACATTGAATAAGTTATATTTTAATGTTGACTTAATGAGCACTTTTTATAAAGTTAAAGTGAGAAATAATTTAAATTGTGGTCTTTTAATCTTGACCATTGATCTCATAAGGCGTGTGAGGATCAATCTTGGCCGTCCATCCTTTTGGAGATAGGGTTTTTCACTTGCTTATTGAGTAAAAGGGAGATCGACTTGGAGAGGGGTGCATTATGCACAAGAGAGGGGCGATTTTCTGAAGAGAGAAAGAGGAGAATTGCTTGAGGGTTTGTAGAGAGACCGAGGAGGACTCTTCACTGAGATTGGCACACATCTTCAGCATTGCAGAGGTAATTTCCTACAGATTTGAGAGTCGTCATACTAGGTGACGTAGTACCCACGCATGCAACTGTACGATTATGCAGAGGCTCATGCAGGGGTCTCTTCTGGCACGATTTGGTTCAAGGGGATTTGCAGAAGGGTCGTACATCTGTTGAGGAGGTGATACATTGAGGTTTTCCTTGGTATTTTCGCTGGGCCGATTTTATTTTAAGAGATCTCTATATTTTCCTACTGAATAATAAAAATCTCCAAATCTGTTGCACTGGTTTTCCATTCGGGGTTTTTCTAGGGACAATTGTCCAAAAATACTTGTGTACATTTGTTGCGATTGTTGTTATCTTTTACTGTTAAGTTTATGGTTATTATTTTCTGCTGTGTATTATTTATTTGTGGAAGAAAACATGGTATAATAAGTTAAAAATAAAACTAATTGGTTTAGTGAACTGGGTTTAGAGAAATTTCGCATTTTAGACTCGGCCCGAGCTGATATCAACTTGCCAAACCGGCCTTCAAATTGGTTCGGTGACCGGTTCGGTATCAAATCTGTCGAGTCCATACCTACTTGGCCGGTTCGATTTCGGACTGAAGATTTTTCCAAGTCCTATCAAGTTGCCAACTAGGTCTGTCTTTGACCTCAAGTTGGCTCTAAGTTTCAACTGTTTAACAATGGTTTGTTGTTGTTTTAGGACAACAAACTGTTAAGTAACTTCTTCGCTGATTTGTTACAGTTACATAGGCCAAATGGGTGCTCTAGCATGCAGTTTTGTCACCAAAGGTTAGCACATGCATACCATAAGCTATATAACACACCTAGAGATCTATTAGTGCTGAAATAAATGTTGTTCTAAACTCTAACATACATGAAATGAACACATGTATTTTTGGTCAACATGACCCTGGATAAAATCCCCCTAGGGAAAACTAGTTTGAGATGAATGTATATATAGTGTGTGCTTCAAGCATGTAACACAACAAGGAAGATAAATACAAAGGAACTTGATACTCTGCAAGCTCAACACAAGCTCTGCAATGTTTCCTTGGGATGTGCACCCCCTCCTTCCTTCATTGTGCCTGAAGATCCTTGCGCCCTTTCTCTGTCTCTTTGCTGATTGAAGAACCCTTGCATGCAAACTGCCCTTTGCTTGCCCTCTCCACAACCCACAAATCAAAAACAAGAAAGCTCCACACAATCTGCTACAAGGTAGACTTGCGCCCTCCTCCTCAAGTGCTCACTCCTCCTAGCAAACATACTCACCAGAAATAAATGAGACTCAAACCTGCCTTGCGCCCTCCATGAACATGTGCACCCTAGCTTGTTGAGCTCTCCTCTGAATTCTCACCTCTCTACTCCTCACCAAACTCTCAAGGTGAACAAGTGAACAATTTTGCTCTCCTTTGCCCTATGCGCCCTCCTTAAGGATGCATGAAGAAACCTAATAAATGGGTCGATGAGATCATCTCATCTCATCCTACGTCAATGGTTGAGATCATCTCAAGTAAATCTCAACTCAAAACCCACTTTACTTAAGTTTCCATAGTTTCACTTTATGTCCCTTAATTCACCCACAAAGTGAATTAATTGTCATTTTAGGCTAAAATGATCAAATTTCACTTTTGACTTAAATCTCCTAAGTCAAAGTGAAATTAGACATAAAGTACATAGTACAAGGTACAAAGTACTTCCCACATGTGTTTAGAAGCTCACAAACACAAGGGGACCACTTTCCAAGGTACCCAAATCTCAACACTCCCTCTTACCGAGGAAAGTGCCCTTCACCACCAATATCATCCCTGCAATGGATATGGTTGCCTACTGGCAAATACTCGATGAGTATGGCTGTACCCTGACCAATGAAAGTAGTCTCTGACACAGATCTGCGTGATCTATAGATGGAAGTGTCTCTCCACCTATCCAAGATCACCTAGATCTTGGTATCAAACCAAAGATCTCGACCTTGTTCTCCCACCAAGGATTTCTACCTCTTGGCATCTCGCCAACGGTCACTACTCTTGGCATCTCACCAAGAGTCACTCTCTTGGATCTCGACACCAAGATCCTCAACTTGGATTCTCACCAAGTAGCTTCCACCTGAAGTGGATCCAGACCCTGATCTGCCCGTCTCTGTAGCCAAGTGAGGCTCAAGCCTTCGCGTTGCCCTGTCGCTCCTCATCAATCTCTAATGCTCTGAAGCCCCTGGACCAACCCTTTGTCTTGGCAACTCTGAAACTGAAGTTGTCCCGGGTGGACCAGTCACCCCCTCTGAAGATGGTGAACTCGAAACCTGAGTCTTAGCTCCCTCTGTATCACTACTATGAGTCAGTAGGTCCTCCTCAACTCTGTCTCCCCCCCTGATGCTAGATGGTGTAACAACAGACAAAGTAGTCGCGAATGCACACTCTCTCGCAAATTGTTCATCGAACTCAAGTTCCTCTGCTGTCGCTGTTGAAACATCATGCTGCTTCTTCTTCTTCTTGGAACAATGTCCAACATAGTGACCCATCTCCCTACAGGCAAAGCATCTCATTGTGCTCATGTCTCTCTTCGGCCCACTGTTGCTCTCTCCTCCCTGTGGTGGGGCCCCAAACTTGGGACCCTGCTGACCTCCTCGGCCGGTCTTCTTCTTGCCCTTTGTCCAAAGAGCAAGATCCTCATCACCCTGCACTGTCTATTGTTGATGTTGTCCAGAAGCTGCTGCCAAAAGTCTAGTCTCTTCCTGAACGAAGTCACCCCACATCCTCTCCCATGTGGGCATGACCTCCCTGGCAACAATGCCACGAACGAATGGACCCCATGGTTTGGTGAAGCTGTTTAAGGCTGTCCTCACCATAGAATCTGGGTCCACCACCTCTCCAACTGCTCCAAGCTTGTCTCTAATCTGGGTGTATCGGCTAAGGAAAGAAGTGACCGACTCATCCTGGAGCATGCAGATGCCCCTGAGTCGATCATGAAGAACCATCTTTTGGTTCTCATTAGATCTCTCATAAATCTTGCAAAGAGATGCCCACATCTCATATGCCCAAGCTTTTCGAGTCAAGTGGGGAAAGATGTGATCCCGCACTGCATCACATATTGTACTCTTTGCCTTGTTGTTCTTCTTCCTGAACTCTGCTAACAAGATGAGAGAAGTAGCAGGGGCAACAGGAACAACTGCCTCAACTATATCCCATAGTTCGAGGTCCTCTAAGACAAAGACGATCATGGCCTTCCAAGGCGACCAGTTGCTAGCTCCAACTATCCTATCCTCCACATGCATCTGAAATGCTGACATCAATGCCGACTGCACTCACTCTGATGCTACAACTGCAAAGGAACGTTGCCTCACTCCTCTCAACACAGGTGTGAAAAGAGGCAAACGAACACCGACCTCATTCCTAGCAATATAGGTGTGAAAAGAGGTCGTGAAAAATCAGCCTCACTCCTACCATGTAGGTGTGAAAAGAAACTGACAAAAGTGTCCACAAACTGCTCTACAACCCTCTATAAAATTTTGCCAACAAGCTGCCACTAAACTTTGTCAATGGCTGTCCACAAAATCTGCCCAAAAGGTGTCTAAACCAGTCCCTCAATATGCTGTCCAAAATTAAACAAAAATCAGCCACCAAGCACTGATACCATGAAGATTT
Organism: Picea engelmannii; assembly: GCA_009831015.1. Classification (NCBI taxonomy): domain Eukaryota; kingdom Viridiplantae; phylum Streptophyta; class Pinopsida; order Pinales; family Pinaceae; genus Picea; species Picea engelmannii. Next base: position 173,475 of record ML778685.1, read on the forward strand.
TTCCAGGTCCTATCAAACTGCCAACTAGGTCTGTCTTTGACCTCAAGTTGGCTCTAAGTTTCAGTTGTCTAACAATGGTTTGTTGCTGTTTTAGGACGGCAAACTGTTCAGTAACTTCTTCGCTGATTTGTTACGGTTACATAGGCCAAATGGGTGCTCTAGCATGTAGTTTTGTCACCAAAGGTTTGTTAGAATATAGAAGATTGTGCTCGTTTTACCATTGACGATACCCTCGTCACCCAACCACAGGCCGAAGCCACCCTTCGAGCACCTTGACCTTGACAGAGAAGAGAATCCCGGTAGCAATCCAATAGCCAAGATAGGCTAATGCAGCAAGCAAGAATCCCACCCAAAGGCTAGCGCACACCTTCCCGGAAACTTGCGCACAAGCTGCAACTGCACCTGCGTAGATCCAGTTCACTCTGCAACTGTTGAGATGTGAATAATGAGAACCGACGCCCTGTATTTATAGTAATTTGGGCAGTTTAACTGGGGCCGACTTCTCCTTCTGGGTATTAATAAATTCATATTAAATATATTTCTGCAGCTGACAACCTGTCTAGGGTTTTCTTCATTTCTTTGCTTCCTTCCGAAGTATTCTAATCTCGTCATAGGTCACAATAGAGGTTCATACCTCTCGAAGCTACCATAATATTAACACTCCCTCCTTGCTAGGGAGGTATGGTCTTGAGCACAACAAACCATTCAACTGGTAGCAACGCGAGCACCGTCATTATTATCCAACTAGATAATCTCCTATGACAACTGGTACAATATCAATTGATAGAACACACCTGTGTCTATTCAGGTAGTACGTAACTACTCAAACCATGACACATAGTCACAAACAGTGGAACAAATCCACCACAGTAGTATATCTCTACTGTCTGGAGTCAAGCAGTCTTCGGGCCAATCTTTCACTCACATCTGTGAGTTCTGAAAGAATATCTGCCTCACGAATAGTGGAACATATCCACCACAGTAGTTTACATCTACTGTCATGTATTCTTCATAACAAACATCTGATAGCAACCTGCATAGAAACAATGTTATGATAAAAACTGAATCATCTGAGCCAATCTTTCACTCATGTCTGTGAGATATGAAAGAATATCTGCCCTCAGTATAGAACATCAACAATGGGCTATCTGCCCCATTCTTCTCAAACAAGGAAGAAGGATTATTTCTGATTTCTGAGCCTGGACCATTCCTCACCCTGGGCCATTCTTCCTACACTAGTCAAAGTGCACCCTGGACAGAATGTATAAACCCTAAGGAATGTTTGGACCATTCCCCACCCTGGGCCATTCCTCCTACACTAATCAAAGTGCACCCTGGAGAAAATGTATAAACCCTAAGGAATGACTGTCCTGGACCATTCCCCACCCTGGGCCATTCCTCTTACACTAATCAAAGTGCGCCCTGGAGAGAATGTACAACCCTAAGGAATGTTTGTCCCTGATTGCTGAGCCTGGACCATTCCCCACCCTGGGCCATTCCTCCTACACTAATCAAAGTGCGCCCTGGAAAGAATGTATAACCCTAAGGAATGATTGTTCGGACCATTTCCTTCGTTAACCACAAGAGGAAAAGATTGTCCTGCATCAACCTCCAAAACGAACCATTCCTCATGTTAACCACGATGAGAAATCGCTGTTCGGCAAGGCGGGCCAGTCTTCTTGAGTAACCCTCAAGAAGAGAGACTGCCCTAGACCACTCCCCATGTTAACCACAATGGGAAGTCATTGTCTATGATACATCAACAAGAAGACTACCTCCCATGTTAACCACAATGGGAAGTCACTGTCTGTCAGAAATCTCAATCCACTTTCCGAACAGGAAAGAATCTGTCCAATCTGGACTATTTTTCAATTACAAAGATAAATAATATTTTCAGTGCTCCCTCCTAACTGGAGAGTTATTTAAATCACAAAAATAAATGTTTTTCAAG
>ML778685.1:215729-243454 GCA_009831015.1 Picea engelmannii
TCCCTGTGACTGATGAGCCCATGGAGGGCGTAGCTTTTGATGTGCAGGACCATGCTCGACGGACAGGTACCATTTGGACCGGTACACATGGGGAGATGACCAATTCGGACCTCCATGGGGCTGAAGAGCCCACCAGATGGATGCTGAGACCCCATCAAGGGGCAAAGACAGGATGGAGATGGATCAGGTCCTTTGCACCGAAGAAGAAGAGGACGTTCCATCAGGGGCACTTTGGCTAAGCTGGACCTAGGGGGATTGACACACTTGCAGTGGAACGTTGGGCTCCAGATGACCCAGGACGTCACCGGGAGGCTTATGATGTCATCATGAGCATATGGCAGATGGACAGGGTGGTTGGCACGTGTGGTAGTTTGGAAGAGCCCAAGGAGGGCTAACGTTTGGCTTCTGGATGCTACACTGGCCCTAGAGAGGGCTAACGTCTCCCTCAGAGGGGCTTGACGTCTCACATTTTGCTTGATTAGGGCTTTTACTTAGCATTTAATGTAAAAACAGTATGATTTTGACATTATGGCCTTGTCGGCCTTTTTATGACCTAAAAAGTAAAATCAGGTCATTGATACACTATATATTAAGGGTTTTGACTCATTTTATCATAAATTGTCACTCACTCATAGTGAGGTCTGATTTTTAGCGCCCTGTTGGGGTTTTTGGCTGAACTAAGTGATGTGCACTTGTTGAAGGAAGAGATTTTTGGCATTTATGGTGTTTCTCTTGAAGGAAGGTGTTACAACTAGGGTTTGCATGATTATTTCCTGATGATTTGTAAGTATTTTTCTGCAAAACTTCTTGATTGAATGGTTGTAGTTTAATTTCTTGCATCTATTTATAAACATTGTTGAATCAAAACCCTAGGGGACAAACACACAAGTAGGTCGTTGTCTCATGTCCCCTGATAGAGAAGCTTTAAGCCATTGAAGAGGAAAGAAAGAGCCTAGCCATAGCTACATTCTCCTTTCCTTCTTCCTTTATGCTAGCCGTACCATTTGACCTCAAGAGGAAGAGGACGTCCCAGGCCTAGGTCATCTACACCTAGGGTCGTTTTTTTCTTTTAGGGATTGATGAAAGAGCCTTGCCTTAGCAACACTCTCCCTCTCAAACCTTCCTGTCTTGACCTTATGAGCTAGCCGTTTTTTCTCTGCCTCTTACTTCCTTCAGCTTCTGCGTCCTTCACTTAGTTGACTCCATTTTCCCCTTTAAGGCATTGATCTCAGACCTCCAGCGTTGAAGTAGAATTGGATATAAAACACTCTCAAACTCTTTTGAATTGAAACCCTAACCTACTAACCCTAAGTTGTTGTCATCATCTTTGAATATTTCATCTTTATTGCAGTAATGTTTCATCTTGTGAGCGATTGAATGGTAGTTGAAGGCATTAATTGAGTTAAGAAGTGATTTGTCATATTGAATGTTGTATCATTCTATTATTTATTGGTGAAGTGACATTACTGCTATTGCTATTTTGTAAACATTGACTTCGTCAACATTTACTTTCAAATTGCTCATATTGAATATCAGGTAGTCGTTGATTTATATGAAGTACTAACCAAGATTGCACGTATCAGTTTCCTTGTTGTGTTGTCTCAAGCAGGTGCTTTTCTTTTCTTTGGTTATACTCTATTATTGGCTGTTTAGTCGGGACTATCTGATTGGCGGTAATCTTTGAAGGGGAAATTTGTCTTTGTACTGTTAGCCTTTGCCCTTTCAAAACCCTAGGTTACCGGGGACGTCTCCCCTGGGCCTAGCCTCCCTAAATAGAAAGAACCTCCCCATTGTGGTGACATTGGGTGGGGAAGGTTCATGTTTCACCAGTTTGACCTACTATTCTTTAGCCTTTCTTGTATCTACAAACTGTGCGATAATAGAGCTAGTAGTAGGGTAGCAGTTGTGCTTGTTTCTATCTAAGACTAACAATATGGCCGCAACTGTGAGGCCACCAGTAAGGTGGAGATTTTTTGTTTTTGACTCACTAAGTTTTGTTGCATTCCCAGATTATGCTCATGCGTAAATGGCTTAAATGCATACCTTTGTTTGCAGGGAAGCCGGGAGAATCAGTTGTGGATCACTTAGATGATTTTTTAATGGTGGTGGATAGGTTAACGTGGAAGATGAGGATGTGGCGATGAGGATGCTTGTTTTTCTAAGACTTATTATAAAATCCCCACTACTGTAAGGTTTAATGTTGCTTATGCTTTAAATTATTATCTTGAGGCATTTGATGATATTTTTGGTAATTTTCTCGAGTGTAAGGAAACTTAAAATATGAAAGAGGCCAAGGCTATTGCTATTAAATTAGAAAGACATTTTATTGCAGTCTATGACTTCATTCCGATCCATGACTTTCAACTATCGATTGTTAAAGCAATGCAGGAAGTCCTTGTTACTAAAGATGGACCACAATTTGCACTATGTTAGGTTCCCACAGATGACCAAGATGATGGTCCCTCAAGCTTAGATGATCAGGAACCAGAAGCTGCACCACTTGAGCCATATGCAGAGTTCCATGTAGATGAAGGTGAATATTTGAATACCCAGGAGTGTTCATTGGTTCCTCCCATTAACAATGATGAAAAATATCAAAAGGAGGAATCACAGGTTAATCGAATAGAATTAAGTCAACAAGAGGCTTCATCCTTGCCTATCACAACAGTGGTTCAAGAACAATTTGATCAGATGCCATTATAGCAGGAAGAGCCACTTTTGGTTCAGCTAGAGGATGATGTCCCTTACACTTTGCCTACAATTTCCACATCCCGAAGTTGTTCTTCAAGGTCTTGAGATTGATTAGTGCTTGGATATCGGGGTTCATCATGACCCAGTTGAGCTTAGTATGATGGAGGTATTTCAGCAAGTAGATTCCAAGAGTTTAGGCTCTCATGCATTCACGCTTATTATTATTGAAATACCATGTTCTAAATCCCAGGCGACAACCTTCAGTCAACCAATACCCTATAGTTATGCTTTCAATGGCAAGTACATCAAGGCAACTTTGGGTCATGTGAGATTTCATGGTCGGTCCCCCTGGAAGATCGACTTTGTTGACCTCTCTCGTCGGACTGATCATTTGGCTGCATGGTTACATTGATCCTTTGAGTATGATGATTTAATCATGGCAGCTTTGAGGTAAAAATTTTGTGTCTAGGGTAGGTCCTCTTTCCTTTCCGCATTGTCATTTCAGTAGTTTTAGCTTGCTGATTTTTTGCAGTTTTTAGGACAGCAATTTACTTTTCCCTTGCAATGTCTTTTCCCTTTAGTTATTTACTTCAATCTTTGCATAAGTGTCTCTGATTTTTGCCAAGTTATATCAGCATGTGGTCGTGTCTTGTGTGTCTTTCCTTTAATGAATAAATGGCTGTCCACTAGTGCTTTTCCCTGGTCAAAATTTGAATGTCTATCTTTCGCATGCCGGGCCTTTGTGTCTATCATTAGTTGAGCCTGAATGGGGGTCCTGCTTGTTCATTGTTCTTGAAGCATTAAGCCTTTAGGATGGATAGTTTTCATAAGACATAGGAGTGTCTTGTGTCATCTTATGTCTTGTCTTCTCATCTCTTATCATTGAGTCTTCTGCTTTGACTCAGTCTTCCCCCCGCATCCAAGAATTGGATATGGTACATGGTTCTTTCATCTTGATCTTCTTGAGTTATCACTTTGTGTTGAGGGAAGAGAGCCATCATTGCTCTTCTTTTCAGCAAGTCATCCTGTATTGACTCTGACACATTATCTACAGATGACCTAGAAGTAGAGCGCCTTGGTAGTCGTTAGTCTCATTGGCGGTTATCTCGCATTCTACAAGGATGAGTATCATTGGGCCTTGATTGGATGATCCTTGTCATTGTTCGACTTTAGAACAGCTTTCACAATGACATGTGGTGCTTGTACCTTAGAACCCATTGTCATTATTGGTGGTGTTTCTTCGCATTTGACAGGTGTTTACATTATTGACCTCTTATTAAGTGACTCTCTCCCTTGTGTCGACGTTGGTACATTTACCACAAGGAAGAGTGTACATATTGGGTGGTAGCAGGTAGTGGATTTGGATAAGACCCCTTGTGTTTCAATGATTCAATGGGAGGTTTATGTTGATTTACTCCATTGCCCATTGGATAGGCTTTGGTACTACATGTCAACTTATAGGATCTTCTTTGTCAACTTATAGGGCCTAGTAATTTCTCAATATTATCAGAACATCATTGATATATCTTACAGAGTTCTCACAGAGCAGTTTCAGTTTTACTGACACATAGATTCTTATGGTTCTCCACATTCCACAGGGGGAGATCATCCCCTTGAGTCACCATTGTTAACCCGTAGATTTTCACCCTTGAAATCTTGAGGATTAAGAGCCAGCATACACTATTTTGGTTGGCGTTCTGAGATTCTCCTAGAATTTAGCACTTGTGTTGAACAAGAGGTTGGTTCCCATCAAAGACGGGTATATGATCGGTACATGGTTGCTTTGTTTCAGAGTTAGAGTTGGCTTGGTTTCCCATGCATTTGAGAGAGATGTTTATATACAGAAGGTGTCCCTACTTTTTAGGAGACATGGCTTGAATGGGTCTCTTGACAGTTTGGTGCAATTCTAAGCATACAACGATGGTCCTTGCATGATTCTAGGCTCGATAGCACTTTTTCGGGCGACATGCAAGAACTTTCTATTTTTAGCAGTTTGAGCTCCAGACCCCATATTCAGATTTTGACTCACATAAATATTCAAGTAGGATGTCCTCCCAAGAAGATTTATGGGCCCACATAAATCGGTGGACTCCCCAAGAGAGTTATTGAGCCTACATGTCAAAGTTGACTAGGTCGGCCATAACAAGAACCTAGTAATACAATAAATGATCACATTAATGTCTAGCCAATTGCATTAATGACACAATGAGAGTTGGACGTAGATGAATGTGATGATTACAACCATTCTGAACATTCTTTTATTTACAACAATTGGAACTTTAGAAGAAGAGTTGGGTAGTGTTTATTGATGGGGTGAAATATTATTATACAATGTTAACAAGAGCTTCCTTTGCAGATACTAGATACTAATTGTTGATGCTTTTTGTAGCTTCGGGAGGTATTCTCACAAGTGGCCTTAGTGTTGAGCATGTGGGATTCTTCATTGGCATCTCGTTGGACTTTTGATTTGGTGAAAACTCCCTTTGGATTGGAGCTTGGGGATTCATGGGCTTGGTGGGATTGTGTTGGGGTGTGACACCCACAAGGAGGAATAAAATAATTCTAATTTAATATTGAGTTTAGTGGAGGGCTCCTTAGAGTAAGTTAAGGGCTTTTAAACTCACATTAAGACTCCTATAAAAGGAGAGGAGAGATTGTGACAATCTCATTGTGTCATTATGGGGTTAGCATAAGTGAATGAGCACTTGTGCTAGGAGTCTTGGTGATTATAGCAAGGGTAATTCTGCAACTTTGGCAAATCTGGCTTAGGGTTCTTAGACATTCTGATTTTTCTATTTTCAAGTAAGGAGAGGCCACACATGTGAGGAAGAAAACAGGCCGCACATATGAGGAGAAAGGTATAGCTAAGCCGCACACGGGAACAGGTTGTACAGTTCACATGTGTGACAGTCCGTACAAGTCCGCACGTGTGGAGGAGGCAAAACAGGTCTGCACGTGTGATTTTCTGGGCAGATTAGCAGGTCCGTACAGGTTGACGTTAGCAGGTCGTACAAGTGGTTTGCAATAGATTTGTAAGTTGGGAATTTTTTCAGGTATTTTGCTAATATTTTGTGGTTTTCAGAGGATTGGTTTTGTCGTCAAATTTGGTGTTTTTGTGATTGTCGGGAGGGCTGATTTTTCCCTCGGGAAATTCTGAATTTGACATTTTACAGAACACAAATTTTGTGTCTCATGTGTATGGATGATCTCTCTCTGATCTTGTTTTTTTCGCTGTTGTAATTTTCTATCATAATTTCAGTGTAAAATTGTTTAGTGATAACAATCCCAGGGTTTACTGTTTGAGTCACTTGGAAGTAATTTTCAGATATGAAATTAGAATAAAAATTGACATGGTATTAAAGCTTGAGGTTCTGGGAAAGGTAGATGGATTTGAGTTAGTTACCCAGGTGACAACTCTGAGAGGGAGCTATAACAGGGTTGAGGAGATAGCTCTGAGAGGGAGCTATAACAGGGTTGAGGAGATAGCTCTAAGAGGGAGCTACAGTGACTATTGCAGGTAGCAACAGTTTAGATGGTCTTTGGTTTGAAACATGGAGCAAATCATTCAGATCAAGAGTTGTGGACTATTGCAGCTTGGTGGTGTGGCAGGTTGGGAGTTTTGGTGGATTGGCGAAGAGCTCGGTTCTCAACAGTATGTTGTGTGATGGGTCACCAACTTCGTGGATAGACTTTCGGTGGCTTGTCATGATGAGTTGTGAAGGGTGCAGCTCGAGTGATTTGGCACGGATGGGATAGCTTTGTATGTATGGCAATTTAATGAGATAGAGTCTTCATCGGGTCGAAGAGTTGTACATTGTCGAGGTGTGATAGTGTATGAGATATTTGACCCCGGAGGATAAGGACAGTTGTAGAGATGAGTTGCGAAGGTCTAGAGTGGACTAGACTGAGTGTCCAACCGCAGCTTGGGACTATTTCAAAGAGAGGACACAAGTTTAGTTGCAATGTGTGCGTAGACACAAAGAGTTTTGTGATTTGGATGATGAACTTGAGGAGAAGTTCATTGGATGGTCATGTAATGTCCCCAACTAGGATAGGTGGAAATATTATATTTGCTTCCCAAATCATTATTTTTCTTTGTGTGATTTTATCAAATACTTTGTTGGAAACACCTGACAAACAATTTGCATATGTCGCCAAGATAGGAATATTGTCAAATATATCACATGCACCCATTACACACGGAATAGAGAAGATAACCATGGCATCTTATTATGGTGTGGAAATCCAAATCACAACAAATACAAAGATCCTTATTGGCTGTAACAACAACTGCAAAACCCTCCTAACACACAGATCTACTGGCTGCCAAGCAGTTGCAATATCTACTAACAAGAACAACAATAAACCTGGTAATGATGCCCAAGATCTCCTCAAGATATGTCTTCCCCTAGACTGTCTGGCCTTTGTTGGTGTGACATCAGTCTGCTCCAAAAAACACCTACCGTCGCGATCTGTACCTCAACAGGCATGTAACCCCAATTCACAGAGACCCTTGTTGGACGAGGTTGCGCAACAAGCGAGGCCTCGTAGGACGAGGCTGACCAACATGCAGGGCCTAGCGGGACGCCCTGTGACGGTTTCCTGAAACCCTCCTAGTCTTTGCAAAATTGACGATCGACCTCCTTCGGAAAAATCCGTCAACTCCCTGCGCATGTCGATCTACCTCCAACCAAAACAAACTCAGCTGAAGCTCCAATGGAAATCCTGGATGTATTCCCCTCTTATGTAGGCCCTAATGTAAATCCTGGGTGGATTCCCCTCTTGTCTAGCTCGGGTGGATATTGCACCACCGAAACTAAACCATTAGTGGAAGGGTTTTGCTAAACCCTAACAAAACAATGGCTCCAAGAGCACTTCCAAAATGAGAGATCAAATCATAATGTCAAAGTGAGGCTCTACTCCTCCTTTATCCTTTCTCCATGCCTTCTAGAACTTTACCTTTTTTGACCAAATCAAATGTAACCCTTATCCCCTCTTTTACTAAATCAAATATGACCCTTATCCCCCTTTTTCTTTCACTTTAGGATTAAAAGTCACTTTTAATAGATAAGTAACTTATTAATTCTAATGTCACTTTAGATACATGACATCCCGTAACTAAGTGACATTAAATAACCCCTTTTGACTCCCTTTTTCTTCATTGACAAACAACGAAAGTCATTTCCACTGCCGAACAAGGGAATCCAAAATTGGGGACATGATAGGTCATGACTTGGGTAAGTAGGACACTTGCCTTAGAGGATTGCATGGTTCTTATACAATGACAGGAGCACGAGATTTGGTCGAGAGCTTCACAAGAGTCTGACTCAAAGCTTGGTATGAGGACCAAGCATGTAGTACAGGGATCTGGTACAGTGTTGTTCCGGATGGAGTCAAGAGATGTGTTGCGAGTGGCAAATGCGCTATGGGTGCCAGGAGTGTGTTCTCAGCCTCAACGATTGAGGAGAAGGGCTATGCAGTTTTTGTTCCGAGATGGACAGGTGTTGTTCATGCTAGAGGATCTAGCTCAGACACAGTAGTGGTCTTGGAGTTAGAGAGGGAAACTTGTATAGGCTATAGGGCCAACCTATGCAAACCATGGAAACAACAACAAAGTGACGGTGAACAGGGAGCAGGTAGCTCCGAAGGTTCTGTAGGCTGAGAGGGAGAGTCAACCATTCAAAGGGAGTCTACCTTCAGGTTCATATGGGAGAGAGACATCTTCCAAGATTGACAGGAAGGTGTCATGGGTTGAGGAAGCCAAGCTAGAGGCTTCGAAGCAGGAGGCTTCTAGGAGCAGCGTGTCTTCCTAGGAGGCACCATGCCATACAACAAGTTTTGTTTCCGTGAAAGAGGGAGCAGCCAATCAGGAGGATTGGAGTGTAACTGTGGTAGCAGATCCAGTGCAGGAGGCAGAGCTACTTCCAATATGGGAGACAGAGATACGTCCAGATGATGGAGGATGGAATACCTCCCTCGCTAAGAGGGAGTGTTGATGCTTTTGTAGCTTCAAGGTATTCCCACAAGTGCCTTGGTGTTGAGCATGTGGGATTCTTTGTTGGCACCACATTGGACTTTTCGTTTGGTGAAAACCCCCTTTGGATTGGAGCTTGGGGCTTCATGGGCTTGTGTTGGGGTGTGACACCCACAAGGAGGAGTAAAATAATTATAATTTAATGTTGAGTTTAGTGGAGGGCTCCTTAGAGTAAGCTAAGGGCTTTTAAACTCATATTAAGACTCCTATAAAATGAGGGGAGAGATTGTGATTATCTCATTGTGTCATTATGGAGTTTGCATAAGTGAGTGAGCACTTGTGCTAGGAGGCTTGGTGATTTCAGTAAGGGTAATTCTGCAACTTTGGCAAATCTGGCCTAGGGTTCTTGGACATTCTGATTTTTCTGTTTTCAGCCAAGGAGAGGCCACACGTGTGAGGAGAAAGGTACATCCAGGTCGCACATGTGAGCAGGTCATACAGCTGCACATGTGAGGGTAAAACATGCCACATGTGAACATGATGTACAGTTCACACGTGTGACAGTCTGTACAGCTCTGCACATGTGAAGGAGGCAGAGCAGGTTTGCACATATGATTTTCTGGGCAGTTTAGCAGGTCCGTACAGGCTGACATTAGCAGATCATACATGTTGTCTGCAGCAGATTTTTAAGTTGGGAATTTTCCAGGGTATTTTGTGGTTTTCGGAGGACTAGTTTTGTCCTCAGATTTGGTGTTTTTGTGACTGCTAGGAGGGCTGATTTTGCCCTCAGGAAATTCTGAATTTGACAGTTTACAGAACAAAAATTGTGTCTCATGTGTATGGATGATCTCTCTCTGATCTTGTTGTTTCCGCTGCTGTAATTTTCTGTCATAATTTTAGTGTAAAATTGTTCAGTGATAACACTCCTAGGGTTTACTGTTTGAGACACTTGGAAGTAATTTTCAGATCTGAAATTAGAATAAAAATTGACATTAACATATTACAGTGATTTTGTGCCAAAGGTTTAATAGTGTGAAAATGATTAGCTAGTTCTTAAATGCAATAATCTGAAAAAGGGAAGATTTTCATTGTCACTCAAGTCATAAATTGCTAACTGTTTGTGGGTTAGAACCCTCTTCATTTTTTAATCCTTGATGAAATTTAATTATAATTTTGATATTTTCACAAGTAATTTTGATCTGAAATAAAAGATTAACTTGCATGATCCATATGTAGTGGTGTTGCAAAGTAAAAATCTTTAACAATAACATAAATCAAGTAGAAGAAGGAAACTGTTGGATGCGAAGTATATCAGCAAAAGCATTTGATTAGCTCTACAGAGTAATTAATGTAATGTACTAGAATAAAGCTCATGCAAGACCTTGATTAAACACCATGTACTAGTTATTCTTTTACAGTTTGTAGTGAATTTCTGGATTAGTTTGTCTACAGTCTTTTATAACTAAGTGAGAGAAGAGTTTGTTTGGCGCTTTGTTGTGAGGACCAATGAGTTATAACTTGTGTCTAATATCTTAAGCTTTCTGATGAGAAAAGAAGTCCTGATCTCATACTAATATTTCTCCAAATGCTCTCTATCTCCTGCATCATAAGTTATTGGAGCTTTTACAGTTCTCTCTTACAGGTTATTTGTAAATGTTTGTTAAATTTTATTGTGAAATCAAAGCTTTTAGGGTTTTCCTCTGTCCGATTGTGAGTGGGCCAGGTTTTCCTCTGTCAGATGGTGAAATTCAAGATGCCCATTCTCTTTCTTCAAACCCTTGAAAAGCAATCCTTGTTTGGTGACTTATGAGGTCAAAAGGTAATCTTAAAAGAGTTCTGATATTACAGAGCTCACTTGAAGGTTAATGCAGACGATTAATATTTAAGTGTTCTGCCTCTAATGTTCTAAACTATGAAGATTTTGTTTCATTGGTTTTAAGCATGTATAATTCATAATTCATGTGCAGAGAAAAAAGTCTCATGAAGGGCAACCATGGAAAAGATATGCACGGGAAGCAGAGGGTGTGTCATGGGCAGAGGTAGATGGGAAAAAACTGCAATCTAACACAATGGAATGGCCACAAAAGGTGCTGTACCTACAGAGAAAATAGGTGGTTGCTGCTCACATGAGAAGTGGAGGAACATAGATGGTTATCAGGTATGATCAATGGTTGATTGGGGAGCAAGTATTATCCTCACAGCCCTTTTTATGACTGGACAGTTTCATTGGCATCTTTTGCATTCACTATGTTTGGCTGGCTAATTACCCATGTTCATAATACGCCTTCTAGAAGACACTCGCAATGGATGAGGATATCCAGATGGAAATTACCCATTGGGATGTAGATTTGTCTTCTGTTGAGATGACATTTGTCCAGATGTACATGTGTATAGTGTAAATATATCATGTAATGCAGAATGATGGAGGCACGGCTGCTGAAAGGAGATGTTTGGTTGGATATGGGTGTGGTTTGGGAATATGAGCAACTTCATCCTGATTAAGGAAAAAAGAAAGACCAAAGAACACCAATTTCTGGTTGAACAAAGATGAAAGTGAAATAGATGACATCATGGATGGAAATAAATCGACATAATAGAAGCGAAGGGCAATAATGCACAAAAAATGTCAATGGAAGGGAAACGGGCACAAGTTTAATTGTTGATTCCTTTCACTAGTGTAGGTTAAAATCTCTGATGCCACCTGCAGAACAAATTGGTTCCTACAAATGAAATGGAAATTGTATTGCATGAGGTTGTCTAGAGATCCAAGGATAATTGTACTGAAATCTTTGATGATGATATGCAATGACTTCAATTTTGTGGTATTATTGTTTGAACGCAAATAACCAATACCACTGTATCTTTTCCTTCCCGATTTGTTGGTTATTTGTTAAGGGTTGTGTTTTCGTGTTCTTTATTAATTTCTGTTAAGTTAATTAACTAATTGTTTAAACTACTGTGTGTGTGTGAAATGATGAACTCTTTTTCACTCTTTCAATTTTATTTTCATTCTCTAGTTACTTTATCTAAATCCACATTTTTGTCCACAATGGGGTAAGGGAAGGAAGAGAATATATGCCACATCAACATGGACAATTCATTTCATTTAAAGATTGTTTTCAAAACTAGGGAAATCCTTTTTTATTTGAGACAAGTTCAAACTTCAAAGCGTATGCTATGATAGGCCAGGATAGCTCATATGGTAGAGCAGAGGACTGAAAAATTAGGTGCTACCAGTTCAAATCTGATTCTTAGAGTTTCTATATAGATAAAAATCTATATGCACTAGATGGTTATGGATATATAGATGGGGATTGACAGATTTGTATATATGTGTGCATAGTTGCAACATATGCATACCCTCTGAGAGACAGATCGACATATTTTATTTTATTCCTCTTCTTTTCTCGTATCATTCTTTTATTCTAATTGAATCTTGATGCTTTGTACACATCACAAAGTATAAGAAGATTTGATGGTCTGAATAGATAGAGTCTATTATCAACTGAAATTAGTACATGTAAAATCAGACCTTTTTGATCATGTGCAGTATAAATCATTGATTCATTTATAATGCGGCAACAAAACATCACTGATTCATAAATCCATTCATCTTCCATTTCCAGGAATAATGGAAGAATTGAATGGATAAGAATTCGTCTAGAACATAGGCTGATTCTATTTTCCTCATTCCATCTGAAATGGAAAGTATTCTCCAACGTTAGATCTATAATTGAAAAATCAAAGATTGTTTACTTTTCTTCCATTCAAATATTGTTTACTTTCTTCAATTCAATCGGAAATCCTGTATCTCATAAAAATTAGGCAGAATGTAATATTAATGTAAACAATCCAACTCTCTAGCAGGAATAGACATTTCAGCCATAAATGCCTTTTGAGACTTGACTTGTCTACAGGATCTATTCTCCCAAAACCAGAGATCGAATTAAATAAAGGCTTTTTAAAAAAATATCTGTAAGTGAAAAACTTATATGAAACTTCTAGCTCATTTTTATCCAAAGGTAGATGCATTTCTATCCATATATTCTGTAGTTAGGCTACAGAGTTCTGTCAACTCCCTATGTTATATTGACACTTTATTAATCCAAAGGTAGAGTCATTTCTACCAAAGGTAGATACATTTCTATCCATTCGGTAGTTAGGCTACAGAGTTCTGTCAACTCCCTATGTTATATTGACACTTTATTAACTTATGTTGGTCACTTAACCGTTATTACACATCTATGTCGGTCTGTTAAATTTTGACTACTATATTATTGGGGTGTTAATCTTCCAACAAGGAACAATGTTTTTCAACTACTACCTGGCTTAATACAAATAACTCAAAAGCCTTGGAGTATAAATATTCCAGCAAGAAATAATATATTTTTAATAAAATCTATATACCCTTAATACAACAATTCAAACACTTTACAAAGAAGAGATATACAAAATAAAAGATTATAAGTTTTTTGAAGACTATTAATAGGTCAACAACATCCACTGAGGCACTTGTGTGACTAGCTGTAGTGTTCACTTGTTCTCTAAGATGGTAACCTGGTTACAAATTGTGTCTTCAACTTATCTGCATCTCTAGAACCTGGTTTTTATCAATGCTCTATCAGAGTGTTATTTTCCTTATTTGAAGGCAGAATTCCACTAATCTGCCTCGACAGTCTTCTAACTTTATTTTATTGCTGTTACCTTCATATATTCTTACATTGTAGGTAGGATCTAGTTGGATCGCCTTGACAATCTATCAAACTGAACATTCCAACTTCTGTACACTTTACCTAGAGACTTGCCTGAGCTGCTAATCAAATCAAGTAGACTTTATCAGTTTCAATATCATCCTCTTCATCATGTGTATTTGAACTTCCAAGCAACACTGTTATTCTCCTTCTTGTAGCAACTTTACCTTTGAGAATATCTTCTGCTCAAACTCTTTAATCTTAGGCTACATGGCTTGATTTTCAACAGTAAAGCAAGTTCAAATTCTCTTAGTATGACCTTCACCTTAGCCAGACTTTATGCTTTTGCCTTTGTCGAAGAAGACTTAATATCTTCTTTCATCATCTTCACGATTATTTTCAACGAGGGTGGAAACCGTTGACAGTATGGGTACAATATTATTGTACTTCGGGGGTAGACTGTTTAATAGCACTGCTTTAAGATATCTCCTTCAATCTTAATTCTAACTTTAACTTGCTGTTGTATTAATTCTTTGAAGTGTTTAATATGACTGGACGGTGCCTCTTTGTTGGCCATTTAAATCCAACTAATTGGTTTTTGGAAATAAACTTAGCATCCTCAACTTGTGACCCGGACAACTTATTTAATTCTTCTGAAATTTCTTGAGAATTTTTACATAAAGATAGTGCAATTGCATATCAGAGATTGCTAATGCAATAACTGATTTTACCTTGTCTTTTAATGTCTATTCAACTAGTTTATTGTGTTGTGTAGGTTTAGTTTATGTTGCACTGACTATATTCCATATTCTATATGTTTAAATGCAGAAATGAAGTAAAATTTCTCCTTTTCTGAATACTCTGCTATATTTGCATAGATGCCCTACTAGCTAGCTGCTCCTCACTACAGCTTGGCTATTGCGTTTGCTCTTCTCCTAATGGGTTTCTCACATTGTATGAACATCTACAATTGTTTTAGTAGCCCTCTAATTTGATTCCATTTTTTATTTGTTTGCATCTTTCTGCATTGATTAGTAGAACTTTTGTTGGGACTCCAATTAAATAGAACTATTGTCTCACACGCAATTAAGACCTATTATAAAGACATAGTTAGCCTTTAGACCAATTTGGCCCAAATACCAAATTGATAAAAACAAAGGCCAAACTGAAAACACTTTATAAAGATAAGAAGGGTACAAAACTCCTTAAAATATCAACTTTTAAACTGGAAAACTGCTGGCTTTGTCGCAGTGACTAAACGGTATTGATTACTTTGTCAAAGTCACTTGGGATTTATGCCTAGCCTAATCTTGTGAAAGTAATCCAGGACTTGCGCTTAGCCTCATTTTCAAATACTGCATTAGCATGGAAACAATGGTTGCTTACTCTTAGCCCATTTGTTGGGATCCCTATGAATTTTCTTTGGAAAGATCCACACATAATAGAATGAGTGTCTAGTTGAGGTGATCTGTGTTTTGCAAATGTTTATGGGGTTAATACTAGCTTTGCTTTCAATTTGTGCTTAGTTTGAGTTTCATTACATCTCTCACAGAGGGATTAGGTGGATTCTATAGGCTACACCTATTTTTTACAATTACTAAGCAAGAATCTTTCATCGAGGTTTTAATATAGGATTGAAGGCTTAGGCAGTTCAAGCTACGATGAGCC
Source organism: Picea engelmannii (assembly GCA_009831015.1). Classification (NCBI taxonomy): domain Eukaryota; kingdom Viridiplantae; phylum Streptophyta; class Pinopsida; order Pinales; family Pinaceae; genus Picea; species Picea engelmannii. The sequence goes on from ML778685.1 coordinate 230,754, forward strand.
TTGCAAGGTAATGGGGTTAACGGGACATCGAGCTACATTGATAGGTAGATGTGAGTATTACGCTTAACCTAATATACCATTTGTCATGATTGCTCCATGATAGACTTTGCAAATTTCTCTACACCAATTGTCATGATTGTGCGACAATTGACTTTGCAAATTTCTTCGTGTTGGCTTGATTGCTAGGTTAATAGACTTTGTGCCATATTAATGAAATGTACTAAACTACCCAATAGCTTGATAGTATGAGATCCAAGTGTTAATGAGGTTGATAGAATCAACCCACCATGTGGACAATGAGATCACATCACTTATACCCTATACTTAGATGCCAACAAGCCACAAGTCCTTGGAATGACAACATGACAGTAAGAATAAACATGAGTCATGTGTGAGCTCCTTGGACAAGTTCAAGTGTAAGGAAGTGGTCATAGTGCCATCGCATGAGTAAAAGGTCTCCTTGAAATACCCCAATAGGTTGACATCATTAAGCAAGATTATGGTCGATGCTTTGGATCAACAACAACGATTGGTTGCCACATGGTTGTTGTTGATGATTGCAGCTACGTGAGACATTTTTCCAAACACAAACTTGAGAGAGAGCCCCTGAGAGAGGTGTGTGGTTCCTATCTGAGACAGAGTTGGAACGTAGAGATGGCCTCCTCCTTACAGAGAGTTGAGAAGAATTCCAAATGATTCTCCTGTGTAACGCAATGAGAAAGGAGATCTGTAGAGTTGGATGTGCCTGTGGTTGAGCACAAGGTGAATGTGTGAAATCCCAAAGTGTTGGGTGCATCGTCATGAGAACAAAAATGAAGATGATGTATTAGCCTCCTTTGAGCATAAGAGTTGATGAGAAACTCCAGATGACTCTCATGTGTAATGCAGTGGGAAAGAAGATCTGTTGAGTGGACGTGCCTGTGGATGAGCACGGGTGAACGTGATCCTAGTGGTTGAGCACTAGTGAAGAAGTGGTTCGTCTGTGTAATGCAATGAGCCAGAGATATGGACATCCCTATGGATGTGTCCCTAGTGGATTAGCACTAGTGGGTATATAAGATCCTTGCTATATTGTTCAACAGTCAGACTTTCCTGTAACCCTAATTGTAATGTAAAAGGTACAGGTCAGCCCCACCTTAATGTGATTAATAATTAATGTAAAAGATAATTAATCAGGTTAATATTAATTATATTGTGAGCTAGTGAGGTCGGCCTTGTTGTGCCAATAGACGCTTATGTTGACAGGTTTAGTCTAGTATAAGTAAAGGTAAATTCTCCATTGAGGAATCATTTCTTTCACATGAGTTTGGGAATTTCAGCAAGTGCACCTTCTTGGGAAAAGTACGCACGTCTCTTGGGCGCTAGTCTTCTAGGGTTTGAGCACTCTCTTGTGTGCTAGGTTTTATTGGTGGTGAAGGTCTTTCTCTTGAAGAATATAGCAAAGGATTTTGGTTGGGTTTTCTTCCCTTGTTGAGAAGGGTTTCCCAGGATACTTCTTATGATCTTGGTTGCTGCAACATTATTGATTATAGTTAAGTGAAATGCTAAAATTGGAATGAACTTCATGCTTAACCTTGCTTATTGAAAAATCAACATGGTATCAGAGCATAGGTCTTGAAGAACCCATTGCACAAACATTTTCCAGCCATCCTCTCTCTCTTCTACAGAAACCGTACGGCCCTTCTAGGGTTCTCAAAAAATCTATACAGCCTACTCTTCTTAGGGTTTTCGGCACTTGAAACTTGGACGTTGAGGCTAAAAAGGACATAGGTGTGTACGGCCTCCTTCAGCGCAGCTCCAGCAAGTCTCAAATTGCAATTCCAAGCATTTTGACTTTTTGGCCCTAGGGTTTCGCTAATTTCACAAATAAAACTGGTGCACCTCAAAGTGACACACTTGGGCGTATATAATCCTTCTTCAAAATCTCTTCAAGTTGCCTCTGCAATTCCTTCAGCTCTGGTGTACTCATCCTATAAGAAGTCTTGGATACAAGAGTTGCTCTCGACATCAGATTTATAGAGAAATTGATATCCATTTTCGGTGGCAACCTCAATATTTCTTTAAAAACATCCTCGAATTATTTTAGTATTGCGCAGTCTTCAACACTTTGCACTTTGTCCATGGGTGCCTCCTCCATGTGCGCTGCAAATACTTGACATCCCTTCCTGTAGCTTTTCTTCAATTGCAAGGTTGAATTTTTTCTAATAATCACAGCTCTTGGTATGCCTTGAATTGTTCTCAAATTTCCTTGCTCATCCAGGCAAGTAAATGCCTTATTATAATAGTCTAGAACAACATGATGTTGGTCCAACTAATCCATGCCAATGAGACAATCATAGGAGCCCAAAGGCATGCTATTCAAATCAACTTTTGTGTGCATTCCATTCATTTCCATTGGACATGCCTTGACCATCTCAATAATTTTTTCTTTTTTCCCCTATAGCTAATTGCACCAACCAAGGTTTTCCCAGTTTGCTTCTCAAAAATTGGAATCTTTCCACCATTTTAGGATCTAGATAATTATAACTAACTCCTGAGTCAATTAAAATAGCAATGTGTTGATCATTAATCTTACCTTCCACCTCAATCATGTGTGATTGATACTCAGCTTGCTTGTTGTCCAAGGTTGTGTAGATTCTAAGTACACTTCTACCTATGTCTTCAATTGTCGCAATTTATCGTACACTGTGTGCAATCCTCGCTTTTTCACCTCTTTGAGGGTAATCTCTAAACAGATGGTTTATGTTGCAACCCCAACACTTCATTGGTTGCTACCTTGGCCTGGTTTCCATTGCCTTAGTCATTCTAGGCTCTTTGGAAGTTGGTTGTTCTTGCACAGTATTTCTCAAAAATGGTGGCTTGGTCCCCTTTTTTCTTTGTTCCACCTTACTTTTCGTCTTGTCTTCCCAAGCCTTTTGGAAAGCTAGCCTTCCCCTTTGTTGATCATAGAGACATTTAGCTCTCCTTGTAGTTTCCTCCATTGTCTTGGGATCATCATATTGTATCTTATCACTAATAAATGATGGAAGCCCACTCAGGTACCTTTGAATCTTCACTTGTTCATCCTTGATAAAAGACACATATTTCAGCAACTCTAAAAATCTCCTTTCGTATTCGTTTATGGTCATGCTCCCAAGATTGAGCTCAAAGAACTCCTTCATTTTGTTAAATATTTATTTTCAAAATATCGTTTGAATTCCTTCCAAGTAACCTTCTTCTCATCAATGTGTTGCACTTACTCATACTTATCCCACCACATTGATGCTTTCCCCTTCAGTTGATAAATTGCAATTTGCCCTTCTTCCTACGAGGAGTAATAATGCAACTAGAAGTATTTCCTCGTACTCAACAGCCATGTCTCTGCATCCTCATCCTTCTTATGCTCACTATCAAAAGTAGGAGGCTTGATCTTATTCCTTTCCCCCTATAGCTCGTCCACCCTAGTCCTTCTCTTATGCCTGCTAACAAGGGATGGGCTCGAACAACTGCGCACTCTCCCCACTGAATATCTTGGAGAGTGATGGAGATGCTTGTCATCACTTTTTGTTTTTCTTCCCTCATCATGAGATATGTGTCTTCCTGACCTACTTGTCTATGTCTCCTTATCCATATTTTTCTCGATCCTGTCCAAGCTTCGTAGCAACTTGATGTTGAAGCCATATTGCTCCTCCTTGGATTTCGTAATCCTATCATTATCAACTTTATAACTTTGGATGTCCTTTTGCAAACTTTTTATGGTCTCTACCAAGTTCATGCTCTCTTCTAAGTCTTCCATGTGTCCATTGGATTTTGTACCGTCAATACCCATACCAGTGTACAACCTTCCCATTTCTTCATCCTGGCTGTAGGTTCTCTGCGCACCTACCATGATTTTATTCTTTGCGTTGATCATGTCCAAAACTAATTGTTGTTAATTCTGGAAAAAAAAAAAAAAGTGCAGACAACAAGATTTGTTAGACCACTTAATGCAATAATTTTATGAAAGTTGTGCACAATTTGTTAGAATATTTTCTTTTATTTTTCCTTGGATGATTTTAACGTCCAAATTATAGTGTGCACACCCACACATCACTATTTTTGCGCACATCATAGCTCTATACCGAGCACCAATGGTTTTTCGTGCACAATAAACTCTGCATTGTGCAACACCAATACTTAGCGCACACGTCTATTTCATGGTGATATTTGGCCCATACAAGTCCAGTATTGAACCAATTGCTATGATACCATAATGTATCGTCCCCAGCCTCCCAAGCTGGGCCACGTCACTACAACCTCAACTTATGTCGCTAAGATATTCTTTGTAGTAACCCAAGCTCACTACTAGACCATGCGACTTCAAAATTCCTCGTGCGCGGATACTACTTATAACACTCCTTGTTAGAAGTAGACCAAAATAACCAGGGTTTCGCTCTATGAGTATACTTCTTATAATACAATTATAGCAGTGGAATAAATGTCACAAATATTTTGCACGCCTATCCCTACATAATACATATATATTGTTATGTGTGCAAACACTCTGAACACATTATACTACTGCATGTGCAATCAATCCAATGTTGCATGCAAATTCTATTACCTTTGTGTGTGCGGATTGTTTCCTTGCATGCTCGACGATTCATACCTTGCCTTGGTATCTTCTAGCCATACCACAGAGTTTAACTTAACATGAATATTTAATATTTGTCATACTTCTTGTGTGCAACAATATTATACAGATTAGTCATACATTTAGCTAACATGAAACAATTATAATGGTCATGCCCACATATGTCGCAGCATACAGGAAAAAGAAACACACACACACATATATATGCAGTAACATTACACATAATTAACCACAACATTCAGATGCAATTTCATACATGAAGATAAACCCATTTAAAATGTGAACATTAAAGCACACAGTAATTAAACAAGCTTGTGAAGGACACTTATCTTTTATGAAAGTTACCAACTGTGTACAGGACTCAGACGTTCCTCCCAGCCATAGAATCTCTCACTCATAATCTTTCAACGACAGGTCACCCCCGAGTTGGGGCTTAAACTCCACAGGAAAAAGGGTTCTTATTGTCAGGATATGCTCTGATATTCAACAAATACTTTGTCCAAGGTGTCGACTGTTGCAACTAGCCTATAGTCCCTTATTCCACACATGCATTCCCCACCCCAGGAAGTGTGCACCTTCTCTACTCAATAGTCCTTTGGCTGCCCCACTTCTCTTTTGGGCTTCAACAACAGGTCGAATAGGAAGTCTCAGAGCCCTGTGTCTAATGCCCAATGTACCAGGGAACAATTCTCAACAAAATCTCACCTAGAGAGAATGCTCATGAACCTGACAACCTGCCTCTTCAATAAAAAACTTACCTGGAGAGAATGCTCATGAGCCTGACAACCTACCTCTTCAATAAAAAAAACTCTAACCTGGAGAGAATGCTCGCGAGCTTGACAACCCACTTCTTCGACAGTAACAAGTCTTCTCGATCACAGGGTTAAGCAATTAGATTAAGTTACAACAAAATACGTATTCCTCCACGGAGGAAGTTCATCTGAATGATCTCGGAATGAGTGATAATCCCATGAATTACACTAAGTCTAGCAATATATATTGTTGGTTATAACTGGACACTTGTCACCTTCAGGACTAGCTTTTAGCCACTTGGTGACTTGTTCCCATCCTTTGGAAACTTGGGATAAATACATATCTAATTAAACTTTTGGAAATATTAATAAAATATTTATTTGACTTAAGTTCCTCCATTTTCTTTTTTCGTGGAGTTTATTCCCCCATCTCATTTCTTCTCAGTTGAGTCTGCGCGTAGTGATGTGATTATATTAACAATTTTAAGGATGATTACATTTACAATACAGACGCACTCGCCTTTTGCATCCAGGCTCTCCAACCTCAAAACGCAAGCATATATACAAAGGCTCTCTGGCCTCAAAACTGCACGCTTAATCCAGTGTGCAAAAAACACTGGGATGTGTGCACTCTTCCTTTGGTGTGTCATCCTCGCACACTTACACAGGTGCGCGCTACTCTATGAAATGTGTGTGTTTTTTCTTTGATGCATAATCCTCACTCAATCACCAACTATAGAATGTGCACACAAAACTGAATCCTAGAATCGATACCAAGAACTCGCCAACTTATATAAATATATTTGCATTTATATTTACATTTACAGTTGGGGTTTGGCCTAGGGGTATTACATGTAACACCCCCACTATAATCCCCAGCTTAATTAATACATATTGTAAATATGAATGTGGCTATGCCCAAACAATGTAATATGTGAAATGTATTTTTTGTTTTCAATGAAAATAATGTGATACCAACTGTTGGAAATATGGACAGAGATGGGGGATGATCAATCCACAAGAGAGGGGAATGTCTATGAGAGTTTATAAGAGGGGACCAAGGGGGAAATGGTTAATGGTTATTAAACCAAACCAATATTTTTGAATTTTATTATCAATTGGGTAAATCTTCTATTTACTGGTTGAGTGTATGAGAGCCCAATCATTGAATACATGTCAGAAGGTGGGTGTGAGTGTCACATCCAATCATTATTGGAGAGAATGGGGCTGAAGTACAATCAACATTGAACAGAGTGAGCAGTTAATTGTCTTGGGAAAATAGAGGAAATTTGTATGGGGAGAATCAATAGTTTTTCACATCTAGTCTGGGCATGAAAAACAAGGTGAGAGCAAGGAAAAAGAGCACAAGATCTAGAGCAAGAAGGTTGGGTGAATTCTAGAGCATGCTAGAGCGTTTTTGGAGCGTTTTGGAGCTAGAAATTGAATAACCAAGTTGTCAGGCCTGAAGAGTGGACTCATGTGTGAGTTGCACTGTAACAACAAGTGTTTGTTGTTGTTTTACTGACAGTGGGTTTCCTTTGAGTTCCTAGTAGAGAGATTCTTGGTTACTTGTGCCAGAGAGACCCTGATAAACGAATGAGACGCTTGATGCACTGAGAGAAGTAAAGGGGTACATTCCTTTAGTTGGACGGGTCAAGAGGAAGAGAGTTGAAGGAGATTTCGGATAGTTGTAGGAGAATACCAGTGGGTTGTGTGATATTTAGTTGTGAGGGGATTGTGAGAGGCACCCTTCTTTTTTGGATTCCTATCCCTAGCTCAGGGGTGACTTCTTGTTGAGATTTGGAACAACAAGTCTGATTGGGTGGAACATCCTTCCCAAACAACTAGTTGCACATGCTTTCTTTTAAAACATAAGTGTTTGTATATTATTTGGGTTTTCTTATGGTTGTGCATTTTACTCTGTAAATGAGAATGGTTTTATGTTATGTTATAGATGATTTATTAACTACATGCATGTGCATTTATAATGTTGTAAATGCATTTGATTATGGGCATTAGATTCTAGTTAAATTTGTGCATAATTTGTAGTTGGTAAGCTACAGGAAATGAATTAGCAAGATTTTTTTTTTCTTTTATGCATATTCCATGTAGAAATGTTCCTTAGTTAAATTGGGGAGCATTACAGAATGGTATCAGAACTTCAGTTTCAAACATTGAGCTTGCATGGGCCAGACTCACCATGCAGAAATTGAATTTTACAGAGTTAAATCTTAGGGAACGTCTGCAAATTTATTTGTAAGATTACTTCGATGAAATTGGGGGAAATTTAGGAGGAATTTGAGGAGATTGAGTTCAAGGGGTTAAATTGTTGATGAATGTAGCTATGTGAGACATTCTCCAGCTTACAAACCTGTGAGATGTGGATCATTGCAGCTATGTGAGTCTTTCTCTTAGCTTACAAACCTGAGAGAAAGCCCCTAAGAAGGGTACATGGTTCCTACCTGAGACAGAGCTAGGAACGTAGAGATGACCTCCTCCATTCAGAGAGTTGAGAAGAACTCCAGATGATTATCTAGTGGGAAAGGTGATCTGTTGAGTTAGATGTGTCTGTGGCTAAGCACAAGGTGAACGTGTGAAATCCCAAAATGTTGGGTGCATCGTCATGTGAACGGAAATGAAGATGATGTATTAGCCTCCTCTGAGCAGCAGAGTTGACGAGAAGACTCCAGATGATTCTCCTGTGTGAGGCAGTGGGAATGAAGATCTATAGAGTGGACGTGTATGTGGACGAGCACAGGTGAATGTGTGAAGATTTGGTTCTTTTGTGTAATGCAGTGAACCAGAGATATGACATCCCTATGGATGTGACCCTAGTGGATGAGCATTAGTGGGTGTATCGAATCCTTTGCTATATATTGTTCAAGAGTCAGACCTGCATGTAACCCTAATTGTTATGTAAAGGGTACAGGTCGGCCCCACCTTAATGTGACTAATAATAAATGTAAAAAATAATTAACTGGTTAATAATAATAATAATAATAATGAATTAATGTGACTTAGAGAGGTCGGCCCTATTGAGCCAATAGACACTTATGTTGATAGGAAAAGACTAATATAAGGGAAGATTCCCCATTGTGGAATCATATCATTCAAGTGAGTTTGGAAATTTCAGCAAGTACACTTCTTTGGGAAAAGGTGTGCACCTCTCTTGGATGCTAAAATTCTAGGGTTTGAAGCACCCTTTTGTGTGCTAAGGTATTTCTTAGTGGTGAAGGTCTTTCCCTTGAAGAATATAGCAAAGGATTTCGCTGGGTTTTCTTCCCTTGTTGAGAAGGGTTTCCTAGGATACGTTTTGCGTTCTTGTGCATGGTGCTTCTTCTTGTGATCTTGGTTGCTGCAACATTTATGGTTATGGTTAAATGATAAAATGGAATAAACTTCATGCTTAACCTAGCTTATTGAAAAATCAACATGGTATCAGAGCATAGGTCTTGAACAACCCATTGCACAAGCTACAAGATTTTACTAGTCATCCCTCCTCTTCTACAGAACCGTACGGTCCTCCTAGGGTTTCCAGAAAATATGTACGACCCTCTTCTTTTGAGTGTTTCAGCCCCTAAAACTTGGACGTTGAGGCAAATTTTGGCATGGGAGAGTACGGCCTTCTCCAGCGAACCTCTAGAGACTCTCAGAATGAATTTTCGAGCATTTTGAAATTTTGGCCCTAGGCTTTTGCAATTTTCTGCAGATTTCTATTTTTAGGGTTTATGCAACTCTTTGAAGAAGCCTTCAAGATTACATGTGTTCTTCTAACTTTCAAGGCTTATTGTTGGCATTCATAAGCCCAACAAAACCTAAGGTTGCTAGCCTAGCCTAGTCGTTAGGTTTTCTAGCCTAGTTAACAAGGGTTTGTGAAGAACCTAAAATATGATGAACAAAGCTATTGATGAATGGAAGGAAGATGACGACGAGACAAGGAAGCCAGTCATCTACACAAACTCTTACATTAAAGGGCCAGCTTTAAAGTAGCAAGATGACAAAAGGTGACACCGTGACTACCTTCTTCATGAAGATCTCAGAGGACAGAGATCAACCAGGTGCCATTGGAGAAATCATATCAGCACCCTCAGGTATGCACTTGTATATTTATTATTTGTATCATTGTCATGAGGATAATTACAGGAGGAAGGAACCTTTTTGTTGAAGTCATGGATCGAGAGGGATCTCAGTGCATTCATAGGAACAACACACTAGAAGTGAAGACTCCAGGTTTGATTGTTATAATTGTCATTCCTCTATGTTAAGATTTTCCATTACACCAAAACCTGCAGGTGTTAGTAAACTTCCAAATCAGTAACATCACCTTGAGTGGGCAGTTAGTCCCATGTTCCCAGCATGGCGGTTAGTCCATGAGAGGTGCGGCGGTTAGTCCAACACCCCTAGTTCACGAGAGGTGCGGCGGTTATTCCAACACCCCCCCCTCCGACGTAACTCGAGGGAATTGAACCTGGGCCAAGGCTCTGATACCATGTTAAGATTTTCCATTACACCAAAACCCGCAGGTGTTAGTAAACTTCCAAATCAGTAACATCACCTTGAGTGGGCGGTTAGTCCCATGTTCCCAGCATGGCGGTTAGTCCATGAGAGATGCGGCGGTTAGTCCAACACCCCTAGTTCACTAGAGGTGTGGCGGTTAGTCCAACACTCTAACCTATATTTCTAAATTTTGCTACATTACAAGTAGGTGTTGTAGCATGACAACATTCCTCAAATTGTTTTGATTCTAGAGATGTAATCATTATTCTCCTTTAGGAGATATTCTTTTGTTGGTTCGTTTTGTTTTCTTGTTCCAGATAAGCTAACAAGAAAGGAAGATGTCTATCCCTCAGAGGGAGTCAAAACTATTTGAGAAAGAGGAAGAATAAAACCATCATTGAGGCAATCAATGTAATAATGCATAATCAGAATCCTTCTATGATTCTATGGGCAGAAGCATGCATGATACAGTATATGTTTAGAACAAGAGTCTTCACCAGACTTTGAAAAACATAACTCCCGAAGAAGTCTTCACTGGAATAAAGCCTGAGATTGAACTCTTCAAGTTATTTGGGTGCCCAGTGTATTTTCATGTACCCAAAGAGAAGAAGTCCAAGCTAGATCCTTTAGAAAGAAAGGATATAGTGAATCTTCAAAGACATTCCAGATCGACATCCCTGGTCAGAGACAGATTGAGACAAGCAGAGACATTTCCCTTGAAGAAGAGACAGTCTTTCAAAGATCCAGAGAATCTCAAATGGAGATTGACAGTAAGACAATACCTTCTCCCTCTTCAGCAGTTCATAGGGAGACAAACATTATTTCAGTTGATCAAGTTGCTCCAGTTGATATGTTCAGAAATATTGCAGTAGGGCATAAAAGGCCTACCTAGACTCACTCTGCAAGAGGTAGAGAAATATACAAGCCTCTCAAGGCACATCCCGAGAAAGCAAAAGAGATTTTCGATCTATCCTTCAGTCATGAGCCACTTCATTGATGATGAGCTTCTTCGTCTTAGAGAAGCAACAAGAGAACAAGTATGGCAAGATGCCATAACAGAAGAGTACCAGTATATCTTAAAGAATGATGTATAAGACATTATTCAGGGACCAGAAGGGAAGTCAGTGGTAATTTCCAAGTGGATCTATAAGATCAAGCATACAATTGATGGAAGTGTTGAGAAATACAAAACGAAATCTATAGCCAGAGGTTTCTCACAAACAGAGGGAGTTTCCTATGATGAGACACTTGATCCAGTGAAACCGATACACTTCCATCCGTACTACCATCCATGAGTTGGAAACTATATCAGATAGATAGATTCTTGATGAGTTTGGATTTTAGCAAGAGTGTTGTTGATCCAAACCTATATCATTACAGTGTCGTACTTCCTCTTCGACACCATTCAGGAAAGTTGTCTTCACATCCATCTGTTGCAGCTTCCATTTCATCTTGGCAGCAAGAGCTATAATGGTTCTGATAGAAGTGTATCTGGCCACAGGAGCGAATGTCTCTTCATAGTCAATGCCTTCCTTCTGGGAAAAGTCACGAGCAACAAATCTTGTTTTATATTTCTCAATACTTCCATCAGCAGCATGTTTTATTTTGAAGAGCCCTCTGTAGGATACCCCATCTTTATTCTTCGATCTGGGAACTATTTCCCATACTTCGTTCTTCATTATGGATTGGTATTCCTCTGTCATGGCATCTGCCCATTCCTCCTTTTGGATGGATTCTTCAAAGCATGTGGGTTCTTCATCAAGTAGATTACACATCAAAGACGTGTAACTGGAGAATGGCTTTGGTCTTTTCACTTGTCTCGTGGTTCCTTCTGGAACACCATACTTCTCTCCATCTTGAATAAGCTCTCTTTCCCAAGCAGACTTTCTTTTATGGGAGAAGGTCATTTGAGGAGGTTCTTGAACTTCTGTTATATCATTATCTTCAAGAGTCTCCTCATCAGGGGAAGTTACGACTTCCCTCACTGGTTCTGCAGTTCTGGGAACCTCCCTCATTGATTCTGCAATCCTATGATTTACAGGTTCATCTTCATATACTTCTTCAAGCTGGAATCTTCTTGATTTCTTAAGTGTTGCTTCTTCATCAAAGGTCACGTCCCTGCTGATCTCAATATGGTGGTGACCTGGTATGTAGATTCTGAAGGCCTTGGAGACCCCACAAATATTCCCTTCTTTCCTGAAGGGTTCCAGCTTGTTTCTTTTCTCTTTCGATATACGAATAAACACTGGACAGACAAATATTTTGAGATGGCTTACCTCTAGCTTCTTTCCGGTGAACATCTATTTTGGTGTCTTGAGCCCAAGTGCACTATGGGGCAAAATCGGTTTTGCACATAAAAAGTTGTCATTGCTGCTTTTGCCCATAATCACATAGGAAGATCTTGATCTTCACAACTTCCAACATGGTTCTATTCTTCCATTCAGCTACACCGTTTTGTTGGGGATCTTGGTCCCAACATCTTTGCATAAGTTCATGAACTCTTTTGAGGTATATTCTCCTCCATTATCTGACCTGAGTATCTTAATCTTCCTTACAGAAGGGTTCTCTTATCAAGGCTTTGAATTCCTTGATCTTGCTGAATACTTCAAATATAGCTAGGTCTTTTACGAGAATAATCATTAATGAATGATACATAGTATACATACCCATTATTGGAGGATGATGGCATTGGGCCATATACATCTGAATGAATGAGTTCTAGGACTCCTTCTGCCTTGTTGTCCCTCTTCGGAAACGGGTTCTTGACGTTCTTCCCTTGTGCACATCCATCACATACGCCTTCATGGTCACCTTTGAGTTCTGGTAAACCTGTGACAGCT
>ML778685.1:244528-256310 GCA_009831015.1 Picea engelmannii
TGATGCTGCAACTGCAACTGGTTCTGAAACTGCAACTGCAACTGCAGCTTAGGGTTTTATGAGGAAACCCTAATTTTTCAAACTTCGAATTTTGAAATTTTGATCCAGGGGATAGATGCATTGGGCTGAGGCGAGTTAGCTGGTGCAGTCGGAATTTCGAAAATCCAACTTTTTCCCCCTCAAACTTGATCTGCGGATTTCTGGACTGGTTTTCTAGTACTTCTGGTACACTGGTTTTCTGGTACTTTGTGAAACTAGGGTTTCACTTTACGGGAGATCTATCCACTGAAAAGGTGTGCTCTAAATGCCAAAATGATCCTTGGGGGAGGGTGCAACTTTCTAGGAGGTTAGGGAGCTGAAAAGAGATACTTTTTCAAAACCCTAATTTTGGGTACGGTAACAGTGACGTTTTTCCTCTTGCGAAATATGCTTCCTTCAGGTTGGCTCTGAAACCATGTTAATGTTTATGCCATTATTATAGTTCTTTGCATTTCAATAGATAAGAGCATAATAAGAATAAGATCACTGAGAAATACACATTCACAAGAGACACAACATTTATCCTGGGAAACCCTCTAGAGGAAGAAAACCCAGCAAAACTTCCTTATCATAAATAGCTTAAACAATGTTCAAGAGATAACTCAAACCAATACAGAAAGTCCTCCCCAAGATATGCGCCACTCTTCTCCTCCTCTCTCTGGTAATTGCAGCTTGCCTCATAAGAGAAATGAGCAAGTGAGTTGTGTGTTTGAAGTGAGGCGCTAGCCTCTTATTTATACAAGACTGGCATGTGTGAAAGGTCACAACTGCCAGGGCCGACCTCTCACTTTGGGTGGGTAAACCCACCTTTAATTAATTCTGGGTCTTCCATAATAACTGCTGGGGCCGACTTCTTATTCTTCCCTTTATAATTGTCCGATGACCAATCCGCAAAAGGGGATTTGGTCCTTATACAATTACCGACATGATTAATCCACAATGGGGATTAATCCAATAACAATAATAATAATAATTACATGATTAATCCGCAATGGGGATTTAATCCAATAATAATAAGAATGTTCTTCGCAGTTACATTATTTCAACATGTGGATCATTGCAGCTTTGTGAGTCTTTCTCTCAACTTACAAACCTGAGAGAAAGCCCCTAAGAAGGGTATCTGGTTCCTGTATGAGACAGAGCTAGGAACGTAGAGATGACCTCCTCTATTCCGAGAGTTGAGAAGAACTCCAGATGATTATCCAGTGGGAAAGGCGATCTGTTGAGTTAGACGTGCCTGTGGCTGAGCACAAGGTGAACGTGTGAAATCTCAAAGTGTTGGATGCATTGTCATGTGAACATAAATGAAGATGATGTATTAGCCTCCTCTGAGCAGCAGAGTTGATGAGAAGACTCCAGATGATTCCCCTCTGTGAGGTAGTGGGAATGAAGATCTGTAGAGTGGACGTGCATGTGGATGAGCACAGGTGAACGTGTGAAGATCTGGTTCTTCTATGTAATGCAGTGAACTAGAGATATGGCATCCCTATGGATGTGCCCCTAGTGGATGAGCACTAGTGGGTGTATCAGATCCTTTGCTATATATTGTTCAAGAGTCAGACCCGCCTGTAACCCTAATTGTTATGTAAAGGGTACAGGTCGGCCCCACCTTAATGTGATTAATAATAAATGTAAAAGATAATTAATCTGGTTAATATTAATTATAATAATAATAATAATAATAATAATAATAATGAATTAATGTGACTTAGAGAGGTCGGACATGTTGAGCCAATAGACACTTATGTTGATAGGACAAGTCTAATATAAGTAAGGGAAGATTCCCCATTGTGAAATCATATCATTCAAGTGAGTTTGGAAATTTCAACAAGTACATTTATTTGGGAAAAGGTGTGCACCTCTCTTGGGCGCTAGAATTCTAGGGTTTGAAGCACCCTCTTGTGTGCTAAGGTCTTTCTTGGTGGTGAAGTTCTTTCTCTTGAAGAATATAGTAAAGGATTTGGCTGGGTTTTCTTCCCTTGTTGAGAAGGGTTTCCTAGGATACATTTTGTGTTCTTGTGCATGGTCCTTCTTCTTGTGATCTTGGTTGTTGCAACAATTATGGTTATGGTTAAATGATAAAATGGAATAAACTTCATGCTTAACCTGGCTTATTGAAAAATCAACATAAATTCCCCAAATTTTAACCTAGCTTGTAATTGGTTGAATTTGGGATTTGTAGGATACCCATGGAGAAATTGGGCAAAAGCCTCAATTTCTACAACAAAATTTGTTTAGGAATTGACACAAAAGTGTTGAATTTCGGGTGCAATAGTCGAATTGACATGCACATGGCCGGAATTGGGCATAGAAATCTTAATTTCAAAGCTTCCATGGAAGCCTATGCGAAAATTGAAAATTATGATATTCTGGAAAAATTCAAAATTTGGGTATTTTTCCATACATGATGTCAGCAGTGACATGGAGACCACGTGGAGGTGACATGGCAGTGGTGACGTAGATTTCCATGGTGGTAGGACCACGGTGGTAGGGTCGACAATGCGTGGTGGCGGGCCCAAGGTTAACATGGGTGCCACATAGGTGAGGTGGTATTGAGCAATACCATAAGCGATATCGCATCGAAAAAAGGCAGTTTCACATAAGGCATTTGGCAATGTGAATCCAATGGGAGGACGCCACGTAGCACGGGAGAAAATCGCTCTTGCATCATTGAGGGTTGTTAACCCTCGTGCAAGTTGTCAGTGTAAAATCGTCGAGGGTCATTGATTGCCCCTCGATCTCCACCATTGGTTTTAGGGGTATGTAAATTATGTGTGCCTGAGGGAAAAGGGTGTGGTATGGGACCCGCCTATACTCTCAACTAATAAATGGGTGCCATGTGGAAGTGTGATAGGAGAGGTGGGACCCCTGTCCCATCCATGGTCAAAGAAGGTGCCAAGTGGACATCCGGATATAGTGGAGCCCAAAATATAGTTTAATTTATGAAATAAAGGTAAAGAAGGTGATGAAGGTTGACGAGGTAGGGTCGGGGTGGCAAAGAGGGTGACATGGAATCACCTCAGGGTGCCGCGTCGACCCAAAATACCACATCAACATCCACGTAAGCAAGATTTCCACGTAGGCAAAACTGTTTCAAAATATTATTTTTGCCATAATTGGAGCATATTAAATCTGATTCAAATGAAACTTATGTATTTTGTTCGAAATGAGGATATCTACAAAAGTGTTAGAGAGGATCATTGTCCATTTCTGCTTGGATTTGTCAAAAATTGCAAATTAGTGGTTTTTTAAGATCTGGGTCCAGATCATTGGCAGAGATCCATATTAAGATGAAATTATTGGAGAGAGTCCAAAAAGCACACATGGAAATAACACATGAAGCAATTGGATAAATTTTAAGGGGTTTGGAATGGGGATGTTGAAACAGGGCAAGATCCACTATTTCGGGGCACTTTTTGGGGATTTTCGGGAGAGGAAAAGGGTCCCCAGATGGCAAAGCTAAAAAAAATATTTACTCAACATCTTATGTACTCATCAAGCCAAACAACTTTGGTGTAGTGAAATTTTTCCAAAGTGCACAGTTTGGGAGATAGCCAATTTGACTAAAAATTCCAAGTCGGGAAAAAGGGGTGAAAAAGGACAAAGTTATCATTTTGAGATTGTTGCAGTTTCTGACTGGAGCATTAGATTGACAATCTGAGAGTTGTTATGAATTTCATGTCATCGTTATTATCTGTCTCATACAAAATTTTCCCTAGTCCTTGGAAGATTTACTTCTATAAGTGACATAAGTTGGTGTCTGAGATTATTTTCACCAGAATGAAAAGGGTGTAAAAGGGGTAAATTACTCATATTCAGATGATTGTAACTTTCTTCTCAAAGCTCAGAATTGAACAAGAAAGTAGTCATTGGAAAGATTTTGGATGGGAGAATCCATTTATTGGCCTAGAATATTGATCTGTGTAGTAAAGTTTACATTAACTCAGAAGAATATGTTTGGTGGCAATGAAGAACAAAAAATTTATGTATTATTTTCCAGAATTGTGTATGTATATATTTTTGTCTAACAAAAAATTGTTTGCATACACATTTCTTGCACAATTTAGAGTTACAGGAAGGGATTTTGGTTCTTATTTGAGAACCATATCCATGGAAGATGCCCAAGGGTCCTACAATCATGAAGAGGAATTCAGAGGACTACATGTCAGCATGGGAAATGTTGAGACAAAGTCTAATGGAAGAAGAGACAAGCCGGAGCTCGTGACTATGAGAATCATGTAGAGAGAAGTGTAACACTATAGGGATTATAATGAGAAGATTATGAAGGCTCGGGAAGAGATATTTCAAAGCTTGAACATGTTGTAGAAGCAAGCCAATAAATACTCTATCACAAAACAATAAGATAGTGTTAGACATGTGACAACATCCAAATCCCATAGCAGAAGGGATGACCACGGGAATGACAGGAATTTAAGGATCATGAGAAGCCATCATCGTTCTCCATGGAAACCCACTAGGAGATATCATGCAAGTTCAGGGTGAAGGAGCAGTCCAAGTGTGTCCCCTGTGAGGAGACAGAGGAAAAGGCCAGAGGGAGACATCTTGCAAGGTGAACTCGAGAAAATCAAGCCACCTACTTTCAAGGGTGAGCACAGGAAGGGATAAAAGTTCAAGGCTTGGTTGTTGGAAATGAAGAAATATTTACAGTTGCATGATTATCCCTCCAAGGTAGAAAGAAGAATTGCAACCTACCACTTGCAAGGAAAGATAACCATGTGTTGGGATCAACTTAAGCAAGAAAAACACCTTTATGAGAGGAAGGTCTCATGGAGGAAATTCAAAGGATATTTCCAAGAGAAATATTTGTCAGAGCATTAATATGAAAGAAATATGAAAGAATTCTTTGAACTCAAATTTGGAAGTATGACAATGGATGAATATGAGAAAAGATTATTTGAGTTGTTGAAATAGGTTGACTTCATAAAGGATGAGAAAGTCAAAATACAAAGGTTTTTGAGTGGGTTACTCTCTTTCTACAGTGACAAGATTCAATATGATAACCCCAAGACTTTGAAGGAATCCATAAAGAGATAAACGCATCTTTATGAGTAGAGCAGAGGGAGGCCAATCTTCCAAAAGACTTGGAATGACAAGATGAAGGGTAAAAACTATCAAAAACAAAAATGTTTTAAGCCACCCTTTCAAGAACAACTCCCAAATGAATTGACAAGGACAACCAACCCAAAATGAGCACAAGACAACATATTCATTTGGGAAAAGGCCAAGGAAACAACTTGTACAATGTTGGGGATGTAAGGGAAATCACTTATATAAAAACTTCTCTCACAAAGGTGAAAGAATGAGAACTATTCACAACATTTAGGAGGATGAAACAGTTGAAGATATGGGAGGAAGCATGCCAAGGATTTATGCAACCTTGGACAACAAGCAAGCAGAGTATCAATCCTCGATGATTGAAGTGGAAGGTAAGATTGATAACCAACCCATAGCCATTTTAATTGATTCTGGAAATAGCCATAGTTACATAAACTCTAACATTATTGAAATATTTCACTTGCAAAAGAGTAAGCATGAGAAATCTTGGTTAGTTCAATTAGCCCCAGGGGCTAAAAGGAAGATCAATGAGTTGGTTAAAGATTGTCCAATAGACATGAATGGAATCAACACAAAGATGGATGTGAACATCATACCATTTGGTTCATATGACTATCTGATTGTCATGGATTGGTTGGAAAAACACTATGTTGTCCTAGACTGTTACAACAAGACCATAACTTGTCTTGATGAGGATGGACAACAAAGCAATATTCAAGGCATTCTGAGAGTTGTAGTTGTTAGAGAAATTTTATCCATGCATCTGAAAAAGAGTTATAGGAAAGGATGTCAAATTTTTGCAACTCATATGGAAGAGGCATCTAGAGATGAAGTGGAAAATATTGAAGACCATCCAGTCTTGAGGCATTTTGAAGATGTTCTTAGGGAAATCCTAGGATTACCACCAAAGAGAGACATTAATTTATCTATTGATTTAGTGCCAAGAGTTGTCCCAATGTCCATGACACCTTATAGATTGGGAACACTTGAATTGAAAGTTGCAAATGCAACTTGAAGAAAACTTGAAGGGATATATACGCTCAAGTGTGTCACCTTGGGGAGCCCCGATTCTTTTTGTGAAAAAGAAGGATGGAAGCTTGAGGCTATGTGTTGATTTCAAACAGTTAAATAAGGTCACCATAAAGAACAAATATCATTTTCCAAGTATTGATGATTTATTTAATCAACGGAAAGGTGCAAGAATAGTTTCCAAGATTGACTTGAGATCAGTTATGATCAGGTGAGGATAAAATAAGAGGATATCAGCAAGAAAACATTCAGGACAAGATATGGGCATTATGAATTTACAATAGCGCCATTTGGGCTATCAAATGCCACAACAGTTTTCATGTGCCTGATGAATGGAGTGTTTAGGGAGTCCCTGGACAAGTTTGTGATTGTTTTCTTAGATGATATTCTCAATTACTCAAGGACCAAAGAAGATCATGAGCAACATTTGAGAATGGTGCTGCAAGTTTTAAGAGAGCATAAATCATATGCCAAGTTCAATGCATATTTTATCAAAACAAGATTCACTACTTGGGGCATATGATTTCAGCAGATGAGATAATAGTTGATCTCGAGAAAATAGAGGCCATTAGATGAAGGCTAGCACCAAGAAATTTCGCTGAGGTCAAATCATTTATGGGTCTTGTTGGTTATCACCAAAGATTCATAAAGGGGTTTTCAAATATTGCAATCCCAATCACTTATTTGCAAAAGAAGGGAGTGAAATTTGAATGGACTCCCAAATGTGAAGAAAGTTTTCAATAGTTGAAATATATTTTGACTAGTGCACTAATCTTAAATATTGTGGATCCGGATGAATATTTTTTGGTGTCCACTGATGCATGCAAGGAAGGGATTGGTGGAGTCCTCGGTCAAAAGGATCATGTGGTATGCTATGAGTCTAGAAAACTAAAACAACATGAAATGAATTATGCTACACATGACTTGAAATTAACAACCATTGTACATGCATTAAAAATGTGGACACATTAACTTATGGGGAAAGGTTTTGAGCTAAAGACAGACCATTGTGGTCTAAATCATTTGTTTGGACAACCAACATTAAATGTCAAACAATCTAGATGGCTGGAATTTCTGAGTGAATATGACTTTGAAATTATGCATATCAAAGGCAAGGAAAATCAGGTGGTTGGTGCACTCAACAAAAGAGCTCATGAAAAACATATTTCAACCATCAGCATGTTCAACACAAATTTAAAAGACAGGATTTTAGAGGCTACAAATTCAGATTAACAAAAGATATATGTGTCAAATTCAAGAGATATGAAAAATGCAGTGTTGAGGGAAATGCACGATGTGTCATATGTTGGGCACCCAAGATATAAGAAGACAATTGCAGCTATAAAAAGCCAATACTCTTGGCCAGGAATGAAGAAAGAAGTGGTTGATTACAAATCCATGTGCCTAGAATTCCAAAAAGGGAATACATAGCATAGACATCCAAGGAGGTTGCTACAACCATTGCCCATTCCTTAGTGGAAATGGAAAGTGGTTACAATCGATTTCATTACAAAGTTGCATAGAAAAGTGAAACAACATGATTTTTTCATGGTGGTGGTGGATAAATTAACAAAAGTTGCACATTTTATTCATGTGAAGACCACACACAAGGCATCAAACATTGCAGAGATATACATGAAAGAAGTTTTCAGGCTACATGGGGTGCCTAAGGAAATTGTTTCAGGCATAGATCCAAAGTTTACCTCTAATTTTTGGAAAGGTTTGTTCAAAGGATTTGGAACAAATTTAAATCTTGGTACAATGTGTCACCCAGAGTCAGATGGAAAATAGAGAGGACTAATAGAATCATTGAAGACATGCTCATAATGTATGTGATGGACCAACCATCAAAATGGGAAGACTATATCCACTTAGTGGAGTTTTCTTACAATAATGGGTATCAAGCCTCATTAAAAATGAATCGATTTGAAGCATTGTATGGTAGAAAGTGTAACACATTAGTGAGTTGGGATAACCCAACAGACAGAGTTGTCATTGGGTGAGATTTGTTGAGAGAGATGGAAGAGAAAATGGCAAAGACTGGGCATAATTTAAAGGTTGCCCAGGACAGAAAGAAAGTTTATGCAGACAAGAACAAAGTTGTTAGAGATTTTAAAATGGGAAAACATGTTTATCTAAAAGTGAAAGCAAAAATAAGTTCGATAAGATTGGGTTGCTGCCCAAAATTGGAAGCAAGATATTGTGGGCCATTCGAAATATTAGAAAATATAGGGTTAGTTGCATACATTCTAGCATTTCATGCATCCATGAGAGTGCATAATGTTTTCCATGTGTCATTATTAAAGAAATATGTGTCTATCCCTAACCACATAATTGATTAGACTATGATCTAGGTGGAAAACTAAGGAGATTTTCGGGTGGAACTAGTACGCATCCTGGAACGAAAAGTCAAAGTGCTAAGGAACAAAGCCATAGGATCGATAAAGGTTCAATGAATCTGGTACAGTCCTGAAGATGTAACATGGGAGCATGAAGAAACTATGCAGGAAGAATACCCATAATTTTTTGCCAATTTTGAAGAAAATGGAAGCTAAAAATGCAAGACTCTATTTTTGGGCAGCAAGAGTTTCATAACCACATCTCAGAATTCTTGGTCACTTTTTTTGGTAGCCCTAATAAAAGAATGGTGCAGCCTGATGGATTGAGAGCAGTGAAGGGAGCACAATCATTGGGTCAGCAGGTTGAGAAGAATGAGAGATTATGGTTGGAACATTTGTTGAGGACTAAATAGATTTCAAAATTTTATATTTTTGAATATTATGATGTAAATTTGTATATGTATTTCGGTGTGGTGTTGTGCATCAAGGACGATGCACAATTGTAGGGGAGAGGGACTGTAACATCCCACTATAATCCTCAGTTTAATTAATGCATAATGTAGATATGAATGTGGTTATGGCCAAGCGATGTAATATGTGAAATGTATTTTATGTTTTTAATAAAAATAATGTGATACCAATTGTTGGGAATATGGACAATGATGGGTATTGATTAATCCAAAAGAGAGGGAATGTATATGAGAGTTTCTAAGAGGGGCCCAAGGGTAAATGGTTTATGGGTATTAAGCCAAACCCATATTTCTAAATTTAATTATCAATTGGGGAAATGGTTTATTGGTGTGAGAGTCATTGAATACCTATCAGAAGGTGGGTGTGAGAGTCACATCCCATAGTTATTGGAGAGCATGGGGCTGAAGTACAATCAACATTGGGCAGAGTGAGCAGTTAATTATCTTGGAAAAATAGAGGAAATTTGTATGGGGAAAATAAGCAGTTTTTCACATTCAATCTATGCATGAACAACAAGAGGAGAACAAGGAAAAATAGCACAAGAGCTAGAGAAAGAAGGTTGGGTGAATTATGGAGCATGCTAGAGCATTTTTGGAGCATTTTGAAGCTGGAAATTGAAGAGTTAGGTTGTTAGGCCTAAAGAGTGAACTCTTGTGTGAGTTGCACTGTAACAACAAGTGTTTGTTGTTGTTTTCTTGGCAATGAGTTTCCCTTGAGTTCCCAGCAGAGATATCCCTATTTACATATGCCAGAGAGACCCTGATAAATTAATAGGGCGTCTGGTGGACAAATAAAAGTGAAGGGGTGCATTCCTTGGGTTGGGAAGGTCAAGAGGAAGAGAGTTGGAAGAGATCTAGGAAAGTTGGAGGAGGATACCAGTGGGTTGTGTGATATTTAGTCGTGAGGGGATCGTGCGAGACACCCTTATGTTGATGAAAAGAAATGGATATCCTAATACCAACATTTTCAAATCTTATAATGCTAAGGCAAGATAGTCGAGATTGTTACCCTGTGTTTATAGCCCTTTTGCAAAATTATCAATTAAGCTTCAAGAAATATGTTCTTGATATCAATGTTGTATTTTATGTTTTTTTATGATAAAGAAAAATAAAATATTTATATCAGAAAATATAAACAGTTTAATGAACAGTCATGAAAATAGAAAAATATGAAATAAGATCACACATATAATCCAAAATGAGACCTCAAAATCATCAAGTGATTTTATTCATTCAGTTTTGGAACACTGCCAAATACATTCTTGCGTACCCAAAATGGGTAAGGACAAGGAAAATACTTAGAAGTCAAAGGTTGTGTCTCCTAAGTAAAACCAAGACTAAAAAATAACTGGATCAATAAGCCACAATTTGTCACTCCCTTGATTCTGCAAAAAAATCTTAATTAGCACTAAAAATCGATTTAGAAATCCAATAAGAATTTGCAGACTATCAAAAACAAATGATCAACCTTATAAAGCATGTCAAAAATCATTGTTTATTGGTCCTCCTGGTTACCACCTTTAGTAAGACCCTACTATCAACAAGAAGTCTTTAGCCTTTAAGTATTTCAGAAATGAATGAAGTAGTAATTTAATCTCACTCTAGAGCAAGAGAAAACATTATCAATTTTTTTGTCTCTCCTCCTTTGCTTGTCCCTTCAATTCTTCTTTTATTCCTCCAAAAGTAGTTTGAGTAGTTCAACAACTTTTAGTTAAGTTATTTTAACAACTTTTAGTTAAGTAGGGACAACTCATAATTAAATATTAATAATAAATTATAAGGATATAATAAATATTGACTAATAGGTGGGGACCCTATCAACTCCTTTGTTTAATTTTCAAATTATTCCCTTGTTCCTCCAAAGATAATTATGCCATCAAACATCATTATGCACACATATCCCAACCAATCATCATATGAAATATCTCAAACACATACTTGTGACTCCCTAAATATCACATATATGCAAGTATATTTATCAAAAATAAATATGTCAATCTGATGTCCCAAAAATACTATTGTAAAATATCCAAAAATAGTGAGGCATAAATTTGTCCAAAACATATTGTTGTCCAAAAATAACAAAGTTTGTCCCAAAATAATTAAATCCTATCCCAACAGTGAAACTATCATAAAATAACACCATGAAATTAAAAAACATATTTCTTATGTGAGGCAGTTTGCCTCTGTCCACTTCCCTGAGATTTGGTTACTTTGAGGACCTTTGAATCTGCATAGATAGATACTTTACCTTGTGTTGCTAATTCTTATATATGCATATCTTCAAAAGAGATACGCATGTTCTCAAGTTTTGGGTGTTGGGAGTGAGAAGTGACTGAGTGAAAAGATGTGATAAATTGGTCAGACTCGATAGAATGGGAGGGTTGTTTTCCTTTGCCACGATTTGGTTATTGGACTTGGTACTTTAGCTTTTTTAGTGGTTGGGTTGAATGAGCATGAGAAGTAATTGACTCAATGTGTTGGGCAGGATGTTTAGGTGGAGAGGGAGGTAATGGTAGTGAGATTGTGGGTCATCCATGAGCTTGGACTTGAGGATGATTTACAACATCATCCCAACCATCATTGGCTAGGATTTCTGGTCATAAAGACACATGTGGTTGCACAGGTGTACCAGAGATTCTATGGTGAGGTTGCAAAGGTGGTTTTTCAGGTGCAGGATGAGGTTGAATGGCTCTTTGTCCAGCTAGAGTTAGGAATTCCAATGTAATTTGGGAATATGAGGGGGCTTGTAATGTATGAAAAGTTAAATAATGGCAAGGATAATAATGACATGTGTTCAAAAGAATAACACATCCATCATCAATCATA
>ML778685.1:261809-282529 GCA_009831015.1 Picea engelmannii
ACAATTGTCCGATGACCAATCCGCAAAAGGGGATTTGGTCCTAATACAATTACCGACATGATTAATCCACAATGGGGATTAATCTTAATAATAAAATAACAATAAGAATAAGAATACTCTTCGCAGTTACATTATTTCAACACATGCATGTCATGTAAAACTTTAATCCACCACTGCTAATATTTCATTGCTTATATATCAGGGAGAAGATATTTGAAATAAATGAATATGTAATTTGAGAATTGGGAGAAACTTATGGAAAATGAGAGTATGAGAGAATTGTCACTGAACAATCAACCATGATTTATCAAACAAATTCCATTAAAACAATCACCTTGAATATAACTCTTCAAATTCTACCATTGATTATAATCCTTTTATTTATCAAAATATACTTCAATTGTCAAATATATATATCAAACCGACAAAGAAAGCATCTCTCATTTCATACAATAGGGGAAGAAAAATGAAATTTTAAAATGATATACGTATTTGGGATTTAGGGAATAATGAAAGTAAAATGAGAATATGAGGGGAATTGTTCCTATGTGCATAAAACAAAAACACTTCAATTTTAAAAATAATTCGAGCTATCTTCCTTTTTATTTCAAATTCCATGCCTAAACTAACCAGATCTACATGTACAGGCAATCTAAAATCTGCATGACATCTGCAATAATCATCAATTATTTCACAACAACCATTTGTTCTATCAATAAAAACAAATATCACCGCCCCAAAGCTTAATGGCATAATGTCCCGATTTCTCTTCTATTATTTCCTGATAAGCCATGAAAAGAAAAGATAACCCGAACTCGTATCTATCAAATGAGCCCCGGTGCAAAAATTCTTAAAAGTATTCCATACCCAAGTCAATGTATTTATCAAAACCCTTGTAGGTTCAAAATTGGGTCACATATCACTCTTCAAAATTTGTTTGACATCAAACCGACCATAATTTAACAACTTTCCTGTGTAAGAAATTGAGATAATGGCCAAACCAAAGTATTTGAATTTCCCAACACTCTGAGTTCAAGACAATGTGCCTTTTTATAGAGGGTTTAAACAAAACAGAGGAAAATGGCATGATCAAGGGTTTTCGAATTCATGTGACATAGTTTTAGAATCCAAAAAGAAAACCAACTAACATCCAGGCATACCATTAATATCATAAGGTCGAGCAGAGATGTAGAATGATCTTCAAAAACATGGGTATAAAACTGGGTTAAGCTTGGTATCTGAACTTGTTAAATGTATTAACACTGATTATTTATTTTTGAAATATGGATGAAATATCAGTTAGACAAACATGCACAAGCTTTCTCTAGTTGAGCTTGATAAAAGACACTTTTTTTCATTGCGCACAGAACCAAAATAAGATATAAAATTCAATGTGAAATTATGCAACCAACTATTTCCCAATCTTCAGAGTGATATAACAACAGTAGGGTTTGAAAATACGAACAAAACCCTTGATATGACGAAGTTTAAGAACACTTTCAATGCATGATCGGAGGGTTTTGGAGACTTGGTTTCAAAACCCTTTTCACATATATATGCAGAGAAGAAGGAAAAACCTTAAAGTCTATCTCTATTTTTGCTCAGGGTTTCAAAAACTAAATGAGTGAAAACATGTATAAAAGGATCTAAAAGGAGGCAGCCTGAGATGAAACAATTTATATACAATAAACCCACAGAGTCAGTGTTGAGGAATATTATTTTTCAAATGAGTCAAATGTCAAGCTTGATATAACCAAGAAACATTTTTTTGGAACAACAAAAGTGAACTTGAGAGGACAAAATAAACAAACACACTCATTACCCATCAAACAAAGCTTTTTTCCAAACTATTAATGCAAACAATAAACATGCATTTGATGGGTACGGGCCATATAAGCATACATTTTCTTAGCGCTATTATACTTATGAAAAATAAGAGTTACAATTTCCAGCAACAACCATAGTCAGGCCTCGGGACAACGCTGTCGTTCCAGAGCTCTCAAAAACTCAAATGACAAAATGAAATGCCAAACATTGCGAGGGAGACAAATTGAACTGAATGTTTGTGTCCCGTGCATTGAATGCATGGGGCGTCACGTTCTCCAAAAAATCTATCACATTAACTTTCTAAAACAAGTCGGATTCCACTAGTCATCAACCACCAATCACATGCTTGAAATCATTTCCATGTAAGAAAGTATTCACATGCCATATAACCATGTCAGCAATCAATAACTCACTG
Organism: Picea engelmannii; assembly: GCA_009831015.1. Lineage (NCBI taxonomy): Eukaryota > Viridiplantae > Streptophyta > Pinopsida > Pinales > Pinaceae > Picea > Picea engelmannii. Next base: position 264,052 of record ML778685.1, read on the forward strand.
CCAACCTAAATGACGACCCACTTTCACATCAAGCTATGTTAAATTAAAAACCACATTCATTATGATCGATCAATGCGATGGGTATTTACATATGAATGATCAAGACAAATCCCAAGTAGTGACAATGTTACACAATATCATCGTGAACTCATATAACAAACCATATGCAATGTGTTAAAAAAAATTCCAAGTTTTTTAAACTCAACACGCCACCTTTATGATATAGCACCAACAATTACCATATGAATGTGACGGTATTTGGATAACATAAAAGGTTTTCATATATGATGGACTATAAAACCATATCATGCATATATTTGAATACGTGAATTGCTTTTCTTTTAAATGTGCCATATAACCAGAGACCAAACTTATGACAAATATGTTGTTAGAACACAACAAAATAACCTTTTGACAACTCCATAATATTCTTGTGACCTTCACATAGCATTTATGAACAAAATGTATGTAAGATGGAGGACGCTTTGTAGTTTTATGAGTAGAACCGTTGCCTTTGTGCAAAAAAAACTCATAATCAGACTGATGAAGAAACCAATACCATAGCGAAATGTTGATGAGACTGTTTCAGTAGATCATTAATTTTCAATCATGGGGGTATTTGAAATTAAACATCCATTCTTTCTCCCTAGGGGGTCCCTCCTATAGTTAAATATTTATATATCATAGATAAATAAAAAATTTAATTCATCCCTTGCAACTATTTGCAAGTTAGTGGTTATTTGGCGAGTTTGTGAATCAACATTTGGAGACTCCACGGTGTAGGAAATTTTTGATTGGATAGAACTGAAGAATATTTGGTTTTTCTAATATCACATTTTACAAAAGAAAAAAAAAATTGTTAACTTCCTCTGATATACGCTTGCAAAAGAAATTGTATGGAGGGAAGAACAGGAAAGAAGAAGACGGGAACAAATTTGTACATCATGAATCAGCAAGAACTTCTAGGTATGGAAACTACCACATAAGTAGTGCTATGGACCCCAGGAAGATCATTTGATTTTTTTTTGTTCTTATGGATTTCACAATAAACCAACAAAATTCGTAGTTGTCATGTCAAGGCAAATGACTTCAAATAATTCAATTGGTCCAAACATAATGTCAAAGAAAACAAAATATGAAACTAGTAAAAGTAAAAAAGAAATCAATTTTTCAAACAAAAAAGGAAATAAACAAAACCAAGAAACTATATACAAAAGAATTTTTTTTAAAAAGATCAATCAAATCAATCTAGCTCAACATAATGTTTCAAATGTGAACCATTTGTTGTGTATGAAAACAATCGCTCTTCCATGTATTTTAACAAATATGAATTATTACCTATGACAAAGGCAATTTTGTATGGACCCAACCAAAGCTTTTGAAATTTTGAGTGATTCCCCTTTTCAGCGTGAGAAGAATCCCAAATGAGCACTTTCTCATCAACCTCAAAAACAATAGATTTGGCCCTTTGTCGAAATATTTTTTAATTGTTTGTTGCCTTTTTCTCAGATTTTCTAAAGCATGATTTCTTTGTTCTTCCAAGGAAAGAAAAGCATTTATCCTTTGAGAAATATCTGGTGTGTTTAATTCTTCAACCTGTAATGCTAATTGAAGTGAGGTAAGTTCAAGTTCTACATGCATAATAGCTTCGTGACCATATAACAACTGAAATGGAGTATGGCCAATGCTATATTTAGTGGTGGTTCGATCTTCCCAGAGTGCATACGTGAAAAGTGTGTGCCATTGATGAGGTTTATCATCTATAATATTCTTCAAAATTTTGATCAAAATCTTATTAGAGGACTCAGCCGGCCCATTTTCTTGCAAATAATGGGTAGAAGAAGTAAAATGTTTCACACCAAAATTACTAAGAAATTGAGTGAACTTGGAAGAAATTAAAGTTGACCCATTATCTGAAATGATTTCAAGGGGAAGACCAAAGCGAGAAAAGATATTAGATTTCAGGAAAGAGATGACATGCTCATCTTGTGCTTGTTTAAGAGGTACAACTTCAGTCCACTTAGTAAAGTAATCTATCGATGTCAGTATGAAAATATGTCTTATAGAAGATGGAGGATTGATAGGACCAATGAAATCTAAACCCCATTTAGAAAAAGGAAAATCAGGAAGAACGGGTTGCAAAGGCATGGCAAAGAATTGTTCTTTACCAGCAAATTGTTGACACTTATCACAAGCCCTTGTAAATTTGAAAGAATCGCTAAAAATGAAGGGCCATTAATACCCAATTCTCAAGATTTTGAAAGCAGTGGCTTTTGCAGCAAAATGACCACCTATATGAATGTTTGAATCTTCTTATCTTTGTATTTCTTTTAAGACTTTATGAGTTGTAAGATCATCTACACATTAACCCATTAGTAGATATTTGAAATAAAGAATTTCCCAAAATCATATATTTGGAGGCATCAAGACGTAGCCTCCTGCGTTGATGATATTCCAAGTAATTAGGACACTTTGTAAATTGTAAATAATAGACAATATCCTTATACCAATGATGTTCAGCAAGATCAAGATTTTGATTTTCAATATAGAACAGTGTTGATAATGCATTTTCATTACTTTCATAAGAATCACTGAGTTCATGATGTTGAGCCAAGTGAAGTGTTAAGTCACATCCCTTAATCATTTTTTATGTTGTGATCGTTAAATCATGTTTTTGAATTTTCGCAAGCCAATGTGCAATTTTACCTAAAAGATGAGTCTGTGAAAGTAAAAACTTGACAACATACAAAGGGAATTTTATCTACGTGTGCTTGCCAAGAATAAAATGGTGAAATTTATCTATAGCCTTAACAAGAGAAAAAGTGTGTTTTTCAATAAGAGAATACTTGATTTCATCATCGGATAGGCTCTGGCTCATGTAGGCTACATGTTGTTCATTTTTTTATCGTCATTTTGCAAAAGAATAGCAGAAATTGTTTCTTTTGTTGAATTCGTATAGATAATGAAGTCTTTATCAAAATCTGGTTTCGCCAAGACCGGAGCGGAACTGATTACTTATTTAATTCCTACGAAATGATTTTCAAAATCGTTTGTCCAAGAAAAAGATTGATCTTGTTTCAACATGTTATTAATAGGCTTAACCATGACAGCGAAATTAGGAACAAATCTTCTAACGAAATTAATTATGCCCATAAAAGATTGTATTTCCTTTTTAGATGTAGGGGTTGGAAGATTCAAGATTGCGATAACCCTCTTAGGATCAATGTTGATCATTGAATTTGAAACGATGTGATCGAGAATCTTACCTTAAGTGACACCGAAAATGGATTTCGAAGGATTTAAAGATATGCCAATTTTTCTATAGCATAAAAAGACTTTCTTAAGATGATCAAAATGATCTCATCGGGTTTTAGAATATACAGTTAAATCATCAAGACAAATCTGAATTATTTTGTCGATAAGATCGTTGAAATCGATTTACATAGCTCTCTAAAAAGTAGCATCTACATTAGATAATCCAAAAGGCATTCGTTCATAGGCAAAGGTGCCCCACTGAGTTGTGAATGTGGTTTTATACTTGTCTATCATTTTAACTCTAATTTGACTATAACCAGAAAAACCGTCAAGTAAGGACATCATTATTTATCCTGCAAAATCATTTCCATATTGGGAAGAGGAAAGTTATTTTTCACACTAGCTTTGTTTAGCGCAAGAAAATCGATGCATAATCTAATATCATCTGTCTTTTTCCGAGACCAGATTGGATACCCGCTTAGAATATTTAACTAGAAAGATTATGTGAGCATTTATTAACTTTTCCACTTCTTTTCTAATTGTAGCTTCAAGCGCAAGATTAATGGGTCTCTATTTCTGCCTAACAGTTTTAGCTCCTTCCTTAATCATAATAGCATGTTGAATGACATTAGGATCAAAACCATGAAGATCCTCATAATACCAAGAAAAAACATCTATAAATTCACGAAATAAATCCATGAATTTCTTCTTTTCTTCTTCAGAACATTGGGATCCTATTTTTAGAATATTTGGAGTTTCTTGAGTTCCAATGTTCATGGAAATGATATTTCCTATTTTCCATTTCGTCTTCTTTTATTTTCCATCTTTATTGTTGTTAACATCACTAGTTGAGAATGAGCTTTCAAGAGGAGTTAATGCCTTAGGAATGTTATTGTCTTCAAGATAAATTGTTTCCTTCAGGTTATACGACTCATTTTGAATAAAAGCACAAATGTTTTCATCATTCGGGAAGACTTGCCATTATTCCTCATTATTGGGAATACGAGGTCGGAACAAGGATCGAAAGGTGCAATTAAGTCTTTGAGGCAACAATTTCCTTGTAGGTGAAGCTGCAAAAACAGCTAACCTATCATCCATTGAATTCAATTCCCTTTTGATGTGAGTGATGTTAAAGGACAACAGATTTTGAATCAAAGTCCAAACAGCTTGGGTGTATCATTTCAGTAGCTTGTTATTAGGATTATAGATCTTTCTAACCGGATTTACAACAAGCTTTGAGTCTCCAAAAATAGTGACATGACCACAACATAAATTGTATGCATTTTCAATTCTTAACAGCAAGGCCTCAAATTCAGTAACATTGTTTGTACAGACAAATTATAGTCTATAGGAAAAATTGTGAATTTTAACTACAAGAGAGTATAATATGATGCATGTTATGTTACCTTCACTTGAGCATGCACCATTGAAGTGCATATGCCACATACCATCATCATAATCCTCTATCTATTCAAAATGTGCATCATCTTCATCAGCAAAAATAGAATGGACACCCATATTTTCCTCAATGTAATTTACATTGGGCTGAGTAACTTTCTCTATGTATGGTGAAATTCAACCTTCCCTTAAGACAATGATATTCTTTCCATTTTTAGGGATGGAGATATGTAAATCGTCTAATGATAGATAACAACCAGTTAAAAAATACCAATATCTACCCAAAATGATTGAGTAGTTACTAACAGGTATGTCAATTACTTGAATATTAAGAGTGGTTCTGATTTTAGGATGTGCACAAAGAACTAGAGTCGCATCTTTAATCTCACTGATTGTTGATTGTTGTTTATTATTACAGGACCACATACTCCTCGTGTTTTCATTTGTACAAGAGAGTCCTAGTTCTTCCATAATAATCTTGGACATGACATTAGGGCCATATCCTCCATCTATTAAACAACAATGAGCTATACTATCCATAATTTTTACAGAAATATAAAAAGAAGGATTTTTTTATAGGGTTTCTAAAATTATTTACACCTATTCTATTTACATGGGGTTCATCTTCACCAAGTTCTTCAGATATACTATCTATGGGAGAAATTTTACCTTCCATATAATTCTTCAGATGATGTTGTTCTGGGATGGTGACCATGTCCAAGCGAGATGCATCTGCTTTTATACTGTTGTGAGAAATCTTACCCTGCGGACAGGCTAAGCTCCCCTTTGGACCAAGACCCCTATCTTTGGTCCAAAAACATAAGAGAACAGGTGGTTAATACTTTCCCTATAGATCTAACTGTTGGTTTTCCTTATATGAGATATGATCGATATGTTATTACAATGATGAGTGTTCCATATATAGGGAACATAAGGTGACCATCCATGAAAGGATGCGTCCCTTGAATAATCAATAACTATTTATTATTATCATTTACTTATTATATGCTATAGTTAATAATCAATAATTATATTATTAATTATTATTATAAGAAAATGTCTTCCCGATGTTGTCCAAACATCAACACTCCCTCTCAACAAGGGAGACATTTTGCAACATGCCACTCTTGTCTTTGAAGTATACAAACTTCGCCCTAAACTCATGACACTTGTCTATCAGTCTTGGGAGACATCTCTCTCCCACCTGAACCAAGGAGAAACTCCTTCTGCGACTCTCCCTCTAAGCCAATTAACTCTCTCTAAGATGAGGCTCACTTTGGGTCTGCATGTAAAAACATATAGCATCTTGAGTCTTTATCATTCCTTGTAAAATCACCATGACTAGGGCAAAGACTACACCAAGATCTTTCACCACAGGCACACACTTATGATTGAATGTCGGCTTGATGCTAACTAACACGTGGAAAGCACTTCAAGCACCTCGAGTCCATATTATTCCTTGTCATGATCAAGGAATGACTACGTCTGGGCCCATTTACCACAAGTGCACCTTTGTGATAAATGTGTCCTATCTCCCTTGGTCTGCAACCCAATATAGGAGAAGTTATGCCCGATGTTGAAACATCAACACTCCCTCTTAGCTAGGGAGGTATATTTCCATAGTAGTACACAACTATTGTCCAGAGACATGCAGTCTCCACCAGTGGTACAAAACCACCATAGTAGTAAAAGATTTGTCACACATGGCACTCCTATGTGGACTTCTAGAGGAAACTCCCTCTAGAAACACTTAAGGTCCTCATGGGACATGTCCTCATGTGCTCTCCACAAGGGACATTGGGTTATAATCCCAACTGCACTTATCTCTTCTTAGATAAGTTCCCCACTTATCCCTTCTCGGATAAGTGTCCTCACAGATCAACTCAAATCAATTCATAGAGGAGTACGATCTAGAGAAAGTTTGTCACACATGGCACTCCATGTGGACTTCTAGAAGTTGCACCCTCTAGAAACACTAGGGTCCTCATGGGACGTTCCCTCATGTGCTCTCCACAAGGGACGTTGGGTTATAATCCCAACCACACTTATCCCTTCTCGGATAAGTGTCCTCACAGACCAACTCAACTCAATTCACAGAGGAGTATGATCTGGAGAAAGTTTGTCACACATGGCACTCCATGTGGACTTCTAGAGGCTACACCCTCTAGAAACACTAGGGTCAACTCCCATAGTGTGTGACATCAAGGGTCAACTCCCTTGACATGTCCTCATGTGCTCTCCACAAGGGACGTTGGTTTATATTCCCAACCGCACTTATCCCTTCTCAGATAAGTTTCATCACAGATCCACTCAACTTAGTCACACATGAGTACGATCTGGAGAATGTCTCAGGACGCTGCAAACATCGACACTCCCTCTCAGCGAGGGAGGCATTCTCTGCCACGCCAAGTCTATCACGAAAGTACTTAAACTTCATCCTGGTTTGGTAAGAACATCAATAACCTACTCATCTGTAGGAAGGTACTGCACCAATATTTCCTTCCTCTGCACCATGTCTCGGATGTAATGGTACTTGATCTCAATGTGGTTCGATTTGTCATGAAACACTGGATTTCCAGAGATCTTCACACAACTTTGGTTACCATAATGAATAATGGTGGAATCCAGCACATGTTCGAATAAATATGCAAGGAGCTTGTGAAGCCACACTGCTTCATAGACTGTCATACTTAATGCAATGTACTATGCTTATGTTGTGCTCAAAGCCACATAAGTTCATTTCCTGCTACACCAGGAAACCATGGAAGATCCCAAAGTGAAGCAACACCTGAAGGTGTTCTTTCTATCCACTGCGCTCCCTGCCCAATCAGAATCAATATATTCTTGCCATATCATATCAATACTGGAAGTATATCTTAGACCATGTCGAACTGTGCCTCGCAAGTATCTCAACACATGTTTCACAACAATCTAGTGTGTCTATCTCAGCTGACTTATAAATTAGCTAAGTGCACTCACTGCATAGAAAATATTTGGTCTGGTGTTAACCAGATACATCAATTATCCAATCAGTTGTTTGTATAGAGTCAGATCAATTTTTTCAAAATCGGAAGAAGACACACTTAGTTTCTTTAGATTCATCATCATTGGTATAGTAATGGGCTTCAAGTTCAGTATCTCAAACTTCTTGAATATCTCAACTGTGTACTTCCCCTTACTTAGGAAGATCTCATTAGTTCTCTGCCACACCTCTAGTCCCAAGAAGTAGTTCATTATACCAAGGTCCTTCATCTCAAAATCAGAGGCCAACGCATACTTGCATTCAATAATAAAGCTCTCTATACCGGTGAGGAATAAATCATCAATGTGGAGGACCAGAATCAGGGCCTCATCGTTAACATTCTTGTAATACAGGTTGGGATCAACAACACTTTTGTTGAAGCCCAAACCCATAAGGTGTTCCTCAATCCTCGCATACCAAGCTCGAGGTGCCTTCTTGAGTCCATACAGGGCCTTCTTCAACCTACACACATGAGACTCCTTCTCATGTATGACGAAACCATATGGCTGCTCGATGTATATTTCTTCCTCAATGTCTCCATTGAGAAAGGTTGTCTTCACATCCATTTGATGTAGTTTCCAACCCATGGATGTTGCGAGGGAAATAATCGTCCGAATAGAAGTGTATCGAGCAACAAGAGCAAATGTCTCCTCATAATCTATTCCCTCCACCTAAGAGAATCCTCTAGCAACAAATCTTGTTTTGTGCCTCTCGATGCTCCTGTCAACTGTGTGTTTGATCTTGTAGATCCATTTGGAAGTCACTACAGAATTTCCCTTTGGGACTCTGTAACTGCTAAACACTAAGACTGAGAGTAACTTCTCTACTCTGTCAGCAATTACCTTCCTCTAGGGTTTCTCTATGTGGAACTCGCTCCTCCACTCTCTCTCTACAATTGCTTCCTCTGCAGGTGCTTTATATGGAACTGGGAGTGGCTCAATAATTTCTCCCTCTGGAGCTGGAGGTGACTCCTCCTATGTCTCTGCTCCCTCTGACAGTGAAGGTAGCTCTTCCTCCTTCTCTAGAGGTAACTCAATCTCTGCTATGACTTGGGTATAATGAAAAAAATCTTGAATCATGCAATCAAAGTATTTCCATCCATTTTTCACAAGCCCTGCATGGCATATCCATGCATTCCATATACGAAAATCATTACACTCCATAAAACCACATTTCTATCATATATTTTATTAAACAATTGGCATGCAATCTCTATTTTGTTTGCAGTGCTACTAACTACACACATGTCGAGAGCACACTTATAATGGTCAACGATATAGGCGTCACATCTTCCAAATAGCATATCATGAAAGAGTGACATAACATCATTTACATCTCCACTTTGGGTGTACTGGGAAATCATAGTATTCCAATATATAACATCTCTTTAAGACATTTCATCAAACAGTTGGCATGCAATATCAATACTGTCAACTTAAGAAGAATATATGTTTGCTTCCCTCTAACAATGACAATGTTGACAATCAACTTAAGACAAATCAAATGTATGGTTGTTGTCATCTAACAACATTAACTGCCAACTTCACATGAATCACTGGAGGCAATTGATAGAAAGATATTCATGTCACCATACATCGGTTATATAGATTCAATAACATGCATGGGCTATAACTTATATATTATAATTATAACATGCTTAAGGGCACAATCATAAGAAAAGATTCATGTCACCAATTGCATCTCTCACTGTTATAAGATGAAAAAGTGCACCCAATGCAGCATCTCGTAGCACTCGGTCCTCATCCCAAAATGTTGGTATCCCATCAACAGACATCGAATTGTCTTGGGTCGTAATATTTATATATGGCTAACGCAATGGCTCTGCAAATGCCTTTTTTTTTTGCATTTCTATCAACACCAAAAATAACATCCGGCCTTTGAAGGCGATTGTATGCATTCATGGCATCCATGTGTGTACAAAATGCATTGCCAAATATGTCAACAGAACATCGTTGTGGTTTATCACATCCGGTAAAACCAATCATGTTATTTGCCTGATCGTTGGGGTGCACCGGCCACCATGCTCTTTCCGTCTTCAAGATGTGTCGGCGCTCTTGTTCATATTTCTCAATTTCTGGACAAGTGCCTTGGTTATTAGTTTTACTAACAGATGTTGATCAGAGAGTAATCTCGCGAGTGCATTGTGCCTCCCATAATTTTATCTTGCTTGTTTGAAAATAATAATAAATAATTGATTGGAATGATCCATATTTCCATTTCCATTAAAATGGTTTACATAAGGATAGCCCCGGACTCATGAATTGATCGACAGATGTTGAAAACAACATGACAACCAGTTGTTAAGGACTTGTGCAGTGACCTTGTCCGTGGAAATGACACTCCTTCTTTTCTATTGCCTTAGAAGGAAGAAAGAGTTGGAAACAACACTACAATACCTCGTCAGTTTATATAGTCATTTTTGAAAGAGATTTACAGTACCATAAAACTAAGGCAAGCAATATGTATCCCGCAATAGTTGCAGTTGTTGACTATTTATTGTCATCTCCACGACAATGCATATATGGTGGGCATGTTGGTTTTACGTTTAAATCGAGATGCCTGCAACAGGCGAATTGAATTGGCCTTATCATATTGGCCCCCTCTTAACCAGCCAGCCTGGTGGTGCAGGCAGCGGCAGGTCCTCAATGAGTGTACACGTGAACTTCCATCCATCTAATGCATGCCCATCTGGCATCTTGATTGAGTGATTGGACTTATACATTCATTCCTCTTAGTTTTTGTTTTTTTCATATTTACCTGGACCCTCCCGTGAGGGAGTCAGCCCAGTCCCACTCTGATACCATGTTGGTTTTCCTTATATGAGATATGATCGATATGTTATTACAATGATGAGTGTTCCATATATAAGGAACATAAGGTGGCCATCCATGAAAGGATGCGTCCCTTGAATAATCAATAACTATTTATTATTATCATTTACTTATTATATACTATAATTAATAATCAATAATTATATTATTAATTATTATTCTAAGAGAATGTATTCCCGATGTTGTCCAAACATCAACACTAACTAGATCAATCAAGCAAGAGATAATAAGAATGATGTGGTGTACCTGATTGCGATGTTCATCCTTGTTGCTCCAATTCCTAGGCTTGATCTCCAAGCTCCTCAATGCAACTGAAACCCTGCAAAGACTAGCAAAGGAACTCTTCCTCCTACACTAGATGATTATATAAATCAGATCTATCTATGAATATTGAAACGACAATAGACAAGCAAATGTAGAAAACGTGAACTTGAAGGGAATAGGCCAAGTTGATATTAATTGGAAAGTCAAAGAAGACACTTACAAAGCATGATTGACGATGCAGACACTTCTCCAATCTCTCCTCGTCTAGCCCTTGCATGAATCTTGACATAAAAATGTTGATGCTTCCTACATAATCAAAGCTTCCATACCTCAATTGTTCCCCCCTTCACCTTGGAAATGCCTTCAATATATAGGATTTGGAGGCTTAACCACCTTGGAGAATATCACTCACTAGATCCACTAAATTGGGATCTCCAATATTTTTAGGGAGAAAATATCTCTCAAGGATTTTAGGGAGAAAATATCTCTGAAGGATTTTAAGGAAGAAATATCTCTCAAGATCCACCAAATTAGGATTTTGGTTTAAGAAAATCTCTCAACCATCCATGAGATTCTCAACTTCTCCTTGAGATTAGGAAACTAAATGTGAGGTGGATTCTCACACTAAATTAATTTCCTTTTTATGAATAATAATGAATAATTCATGTGCACATAGTATTTTAACCTTCGTATGATATACTTTTCCTCCACACTGACTAAGGATTGTGACAAATGTTCTTTCATGGTGTCAAGGTGTTGTGAAACTTAGTAAAGTGCATGTGACACTTAGTAAGGTGCATACGACACTTTTACAAAGTGCATGCGACACTTAGTAAGGTGCATATGACACTTTACGACACTTGTGACACTTAGGCATAAATAGGTGCGACACTTAAGTGTGACATTTTTATGTGTAACATATGCCCCCTAAAGTGTGAGGTCAGAAGAGAAACTGGTGGCCGGAACAATTTACAAATTCTTCAATGCAAGGGTACTAGAGTAGGAGAACTTGGAAGAAGTTGCAAACAATCATCAGTCAGTATACAAATATGTTCCATTTCCTAGGCAGGTATACCTATGCTCGGAATACGAGATGACTCAAAGCATGGTCATTGACCAATACATTGTGGATCCATGAGAATACTGACTAAGGATATGGCCACCAAATATACAATGTGGATCCATACCTCCATGACATGAACTGATCACAGCCACGAAAAATACATTGTGGAGCTACGAGATGACAAAACATAGCCACGGATCAATACAATGTGGATTTGTTGGCCCTCGACCAAGTTTTGAGGAAACCTTGAGTAGAGTTGGCCCACTTTTGGACTTCGACACATTGGTCGAGGAAGGAGTGCCCAGGGGGAGCTGAGATCGTGGATCTCACTTATTTTGCTGGCTATGTGGACCCAGTAAGGGGTTATTTAGGGTTTTTGTAATGGGTTATGGGATGTCGGCCCATGGGGTTTTCCCATGTTTAGACCTTATTGTAAGGGTTTGTGAGTATAAATAAAGAATAATGTATGGTAGAAGTAGAAGTTTTGTTGGAGCTAAGTGCAAGAAATTGAATGGATTTGTGCAAGGGATTGTATGTGTGTTAAGGCTTTGTGCTTGATAGAGAGTGGCTTTGTGCCTTGACCTAGTTTTGGAAGGAGGATCTGATGCTCAATGCGCAGATATCTTGTCTGGTGTGAAGCTTGACTTTGTGGCTTAGTGCACAGGAGTAACTGAATGTAAGATATTGACGAATAATAAAGAGACGAAGCGGTTGGTGGACATAGCCCCACACTGGGGTGAACAACGTACATCTGGTGTCTTATGGTTTGCTTTGTGAAATGATTATCTCTGTTATGTTTTGCTTAGTGCTTAGATTATATATGTAATGGATATGTATATGCTACTTTAATGCTTTGCTTATGTTAAAATGCTAGATCTTATTCATAGTGCTAAGTGCTAAGTGTTTTAAGTGTGTATTCTTTGTTGTTACTGCGCTAGATCTATCCTTGGGTATGTTTTGCGATGTTAATAAGGTTAATAAACTAATGTATGTAACTCCCTAAGCGTTAACAAAATACTCTGCGAAGTGTTAATATCACAGATCTGTGTCCCAGCCTGGTTACAAACACCTGGGTCCTGTAACCTCCCTTTCTTCTAACTCAAGTGAGACTTCACCTACCTCGCAGGTGTTGCCGAAAGGGTTGGTAGTCGGGGTTTTGTTGGTGCGTTGTTAAGCGTTGAACCCTGGTTCTTCCCTTGTGCCAACAAATGGTTCTGTTGTCGGGATGCAACAGAAGCCCGGTTCTAGAGAGTCCAAGAAGAGAAGGAGAAGGCTACATAAGCCTTGAAGCAGGAGAAATATGAAGTCCTAGTGCAATTAAGAGCAGCGCAGGACAATGTATTAGCCTAGGAAAGAGAGAAAGCAGAGCTTCAGGTGAATCTCCAGGAGGAAAAATCCCAACTACAGAGAGAAAAGGAGCAGTTGCTTGCAGAGCGGGCCATGGTCAAAGAAGTGGTCAGTAAAGCATGTCGCTCTATAACAGGCTTGGTACAGGAGGACCAGGATCCAGTCGAAGTTCAAGTAGTGAAGCTCATTGAGACCCTCCAGCAGCTTTAGGCTGGGATAACAGATTTGGAGGCCCAAACAGTACCGAGCACCCTATAAGAGGTGTGTGACCAGAGGGAGAAGACCACTAAGAGCACACTAATAAGGATAAGAACCCTCGCCTCATAATGAAAATAGATGAGTGATAGAAGCGCACAGACATATGAATGCCTCGCCGAGGATCCAGAGCTAAGGAAGCTAGAAGCGCAGTTACAGGAGGCACAACAGCAGGCATTTTCCATGCAGGCACAGATGAAGTTGCTCACTGCGGTAGAAAGAATGAAGAGATCCCAGGAGCAGCGCACAGTACAATGATAGATCACTGCCCTCCAGGGTAGGGTAATGGAAGTGACGCAAAAGCTACAACCTGTGCAGGACGAAGCCTGCAAGGTGTTCGAAGAGATTGATGGGAAGGGCTCGCAATTGGATCAAGTGGTTGCAACAGTAGAACAGTGCCTGGAAGGGCTTGTTACAGAGTAGATGATCTAGGAGCTCATTGAGAAGGAGGCTTAGGCGAAGCAGCAAATCGAGGCAACTCGAGTTAATCTCGAGGCCTTCGAAGCAGCATTGTATGCACCTGAGTGACTCGGGACGAGTCACAGGTGAGTGTTGGGGGCCTGTTGCCCTCGACCAAGTTTTGAGGAAACCTTGGTTAGAGTTGGCCCACTTTTGGACTTCGACTGCTCGAAGAAGAAGTGCCCAGGCGGAGCTGAGATTGTGGATCTCACTTATTTTGCGGGCTATGTGGACCCAGTAAGGGGTTCTTTAAGATTTTTGCAATGGGTTATGGGATGTTGACCCATGGTGTTTTCCCATGTTTAGGCCTTATTGTAAGGGTTTGTAAAAGTATAAATAAAAAAGAATGTATGGTAGAAGTAGAAGTTTTGTTGGAGCTAAGTGAAAGCAGTTGAATGGCTTTGTACAAGGGATTGTATGTGTGTTAAGGCCTTGTGCTTGATAGAGAGTGGCTCTGTGCCTTGACCTAGTTTTGGAAGGAGGATCTGGTGCTCAGTGCTCAAATCTCATGTCTGGTGCGAAGCTCGACTCTATGGCTTAGTGCACATGAGTAACAGAATGTAAGAGATTGATGAATGATAAAGAGGCGAAGCGGTTGGTGGATGTAGCCCCACACTGGGGTAAACCACGTACATCTGGTGTCTTATGGTTTGCTTTGTGCAATGATTATCTTTGTTATGTTTTGCTTAGTGCTTAGATTAGATATGTAATGGATATGTATATGTTGCTTTAATGCTTTGCTTATGTTAAAATGCTAGATCTGATTCACAGTGCTAATTGTTTTAGGTGCATAGTCTTTGTTGTTATTGCGCTAGATCTATCCTTGGGTATGTTTTGTGATGTTAATAAGGTTAATAAACTAATGTATGTAACGCCCTAAGTGTTAACAGAATACTTTGTGAAGTGTTATTATCACATATATTTGTCCCATCCTAGTTACCGACATGTGTGTCATGTAACCCCCCATGCTTCTACCTCGGGTGAGACGTCACCTGCCTCGCAGGTGTTGCTGAAAGGGCCGGTAGTCGGGGTTTTTTTGGTGCGTTGTTAAGCATTGAACCCTGGGTCTGCCCCTATGCCAACATGATCTATGTGACAATATATATATCAGTAATATTGCTAGCATGGTGATTGTACTGAAATATTTTACATGCTCAAATGATCTCCATCGCAACCTCGGCAAAGCACATAACAGAGTGAATGCCCAACCCAGGGTCTTTGTCTCGATCCCAAAATGGTATGAATCTAACCATGTGAATAAATGTTGTTGGCACAGGGGCAGACCCAGGGTTCAACTCCAAGAGCACACCAACAAGCCCTAACTATTGGCCCTTTCGGCTACACCTGCGAAGCAGATGCAGTCTCACCCGAAGTAGCTATGGGGGAGTTGCAGGGCAGAGATTTCTACAAATAGGGGAAATATCAAGTGGATCTAATACCAGAGCAATACAGCATTCATATGTCACTTATCAGCTTAGATCTACTCCTCCCATCTATTTACCAGATCTAACATGGTAATGCAATCACAGTATATCAATTGGCAAAGATAGAAGACCAATCACACATAACACAAGATATACATGGTTCACCCTCTCTCTAGAGATACGTCCACAGAACTGTGCTTTATAATATATTACGATGAAGCATACAGTTCTTGTCTGTGCTCTTAGCTAGCATATCTTCTCTCTTCTCCTCTCTTTCTCCCCCCTTCCTGCACACCCAGCTGCAGGATTTGATCTCTGTACCTAGCTGGAGATCTTAAAATACCAGAAGGATCTCACACTTAGCACTTCTACCTCACCCAACAATAATCTCTCACAACATACCAACAACTAGATCGATACTAGTAACAATGACACAACAACAACCCAACCCAGGTCCTCTTGACCTTTCTTTGTACATTACAATAGCTCATTGATATCCTTAGGCCGAAACCTAGGTGTCAAAACCCTAGATACCAAAACCCTAGGTGTCTAAAACCCTAGGTCAACTTGACCCGCGTTTTCGGGGCTTCACTAGCCTGTCTTTCCTTCCTTCTCGCGCGGTGCTCCAAAGCATCTGATGGTGGCTTCTTCCACTTGATGAGTTGTCCACGATCCTTCTTTCTTGTTGATATGCCATCCTTGATCTCTTCATTCAACGGCTTGCGTCCTCGGAGTTCGCTCCGTCTTTTCTGCTCTTTTGCTCACTTCGACCCAATAACATTCATTGTGCCTTCTGCAAAGTTCACATTTTGTCGTTTCTTCCTTGTTCTTTGCTTACTTCTATAACCAAGGGCCAACAAATGTCTTGATATAGAACATGGTAGAAACCACTTGATTACTGGTCATTGAATTAAATCGTTAACAAGTGCAAGGGAAATCACCAATGATGACAATGACTCTTGAGGTACCTTAAGTACATTCCATTGAATGTGAATAAATGATTTGAAGTCGAACATTTGTGGAATCATCCAATCAGAGATCAATGATGTAAACCTACTGTCAGAAGTAAGGAGGCCTTCCATTTAGGCATGCAGGTCCCAATGTACTAACCGGTTTCTAAGTCTAATTCCCAGATAATGTGTTGAAGTCGACATGAAAAGACTCATTGAAGAAGGGCCATGATGTATCCCCCATCATCGAAAAGAAACTGACACAGGAAAGTGATGTGAGATGGTGGATCAAATGAGTGTGGACTGACACAGGAAATGGAAATTAGTAATATTGCAGATGGATGGTTTGAAGTGAAACTTCCCTTAAACATGATGAGGAATGACAAGTGACTTGGCAGCATTGACTCGACGAGTACCAAGAACATAATGTGATGGTAGTAAGAGCACTCTTTGACTGGAACAAAAAATTATAAGGAGACATGGAATTGGTATGACCCGGAGACAAGCAGATTACCCAACTGTAAGACGAGATGTAAACAGGTGCCATGTTCAAGGGAGACAATAACTGCCATAATGGATTCCAAAAACTTTGACCCGCTTCCTTCAATTTTCCCCCATCATGATTGACGAGTGCCTCTTTATTTTTTAGCGAGATTGATGAGGATAATATATGCTCGGTATATCTCATCCTTAGATTGAGTCCCTCGAAATATGTTTAACGAACCTGAGGAAGGAGGGGTTCGGTCACGTATGGGTCCTAGATATTGGACTCGCATAGGTCCTTCGATGCATAATTTTACGATCCCAAAGAAGGTAAAATCAGTGGTTTTTCATGTTTAGAGAGTTTGAAAAGAACTTAAAGACGACTCCATGGATGACTTTTTCGTAAATTTAGTCTCCCAAGCTTGAAAAAGTGTAAAACAATACAGGGGAGAACTCTTCTAATCATGCTTGATTAGAGTAGTAATTTTTCGTAATTAGTCTTGCGAGACTGAAAAAGAGATAAACTACCACTTGAAAGACGACATTTCAAACCTTTTGACGAGTGTGAAAGGAAGCAATATCACTTGACAATCTTTTCATGTTTAGGGAGTCTGAAAAGAGCTTAAAGGAAAGTCCAAAGAGTTCATTTTTTGTATATCTTTTATGAGTCTGGAAAAGAGATAAAAGTGTACTAGGTAACCTATTCCCATGTTTTAACAAGCATGAGAAAGAACAAGGACTAAGCTCGGTACTGTTGGGTATGTGTTATATTCTTTGCACGAGTAGTAGTGTCTGAGCGCTTGCGTTGGGCGCGTAGGGGGGTTAGAGGGGGGCGGAGCCCCCCGTGCGGGGGTTCGGGGGCAGCGCCCCCGAAATTTTTTTTTCGGGCCGACATATTTCCAGGACCACGTGATATTAGGTGGTTTTTCGACACATGGTTTTTTACCGATGGTTTTCTATTTCCGGTTAAGGAATTAGGGTTTTGGACTAATCCAGGTCATTGGGTTAGGGTTTTGGATGCCGCTGGCTCCTATATGTATATTGTATTGTAAACAGTGTAAAACAATGTATGAATATAATATATGCTGGTTTTCCCGGTTTGGGTTTCCAGGTGAAAAATCTCTGTGTAATGTTTTGTATTGTCCATTGTATATTTTCTGTTCTTTTCTGAATATCAGTTTACAGTAGATATTGTACAAGGTTAGAATTTACATTTGGTATCAGAGCTTTATTGGCTTCAGGGGGACGCCTTTGTCGTCAAGGGTTTGGCTCGGGACTGTGATAAGCCTTGTTACAGTGGGAGATCTGCGGTATTGTTTTTCAGGTGAAAAGAAATGGCAAGCAATTTGAAGATGGAGATCGAGAAGTTTAATGGGAAAAGCTTTGAGTTGTGGAAGCTCAAGATGGAAGATCTTTTGGTGGATAGAGATCAGTGGATCGCGGTAGATCCAGGTACGGCACCTACAGGAACTTCTGCAGATGACTGGAAAAAGACAGATCGGAAGGCAAAGAGCACAATTCGACTATGTCTCTCCGATTCAGTATTACTGAATGTGTCAGAGCAAGCTACAACCAAAGATTTATGGGAAAAGTTGGGGAAGTTGTATCAGTCTAAGTCCCTGGTAAATAAACTATTCCTGAGAAAGAAGTTGTATAACTTGAGGATGAGATATGGAGACTCGGTGGCAAAGCATTTGAACGCCTTC